>QNGE01004722.1:38867-56484 GCA_008508345.1 Paragonimus westermani | reverse complement strand
GGGTTGCAGTTACTGATATGAACAAATGTGATACACTGTGGTAGGAGTCGAGATAAAAGTAAAGATTACGGATACAGTTGAGTTGTTGAGGTCCAATATAAAGCTCATGGAAATGAAATAAATTTCTGAGTGCTAAACTGTTTGGAGCGAGAGCGAATATCACAAATGGAGGAGTCAAGTTACATTTGCCGATGAAATCACATTACTGTAAAACTGTGAGTAGAAAAAATGTTGGATGTGAATTTGGAACTCACACTCCCCGACAATCGCATAATCTGCGGTATTCTCTTCGGTCACATTTTCTTCCAAGAAAACATTTTGTTGAACATGTCTTCTGAATTTTTCTTCGTTCGTTCAATTACCTCTTTCACCGGATCAGCATGCCCTCTCTTCGTTTCTTCTATCATGCCCTTCGGCCACAGACCTTTTGATGTGCGAACATCGTTGGCCAAAACTAAGTCCCCTACCTTCAGGTCTCGTTTTCTTTCGTGCCACTTCTGCTGATTCTGTAACCCCGGTTGATAACACCGCAGCCACCTTCTCCAGTATTTGTCGTACAAATGATGCATCTGTCGCCAGCGTCTACCCATGGTTCGGACATTGAGGCTTCTCTGGTTCCCCGGACCGTTCACTGGCTATTCCCAGCAACTGGTTCGGACACATGTTCCCGGAAGTCATCCGGTGGAACAGACAAAATAATCAGTCTGGGTCCATTGCTCATGTCAATTCCATGAGTAAAGCTCTCACAGGGGGACAACTGAGAATGCATCCAAATCACTTTTCTATTGTTCACTTATGATTGACAACAGAGAAACGAAGTACTTTGTGCCCACTTTTTATGGGTGCCATCTGTTGACCTCATGGTTGTACGTTGCGAACATTACATTTTGTACAATTTCGCAACGATTTGCCGGCTGTCCAGGTTCCTTGCAAAATCCACTATCGTTGATGAATTTCAGATTGTGCATGAGAAGCTCCAACATGCCCATTTGTTTCATGATGGTCCAAAATAAGTGAACGATTTGCAAAATGTTCAACTGCTAGAAGAATAGGACGTCTCGCATTGTATGGCGGTAGAAACAAGTTCAATCTTCCTCCGACTCGTTGGATGCCACGTTCTGAAAAAGGACACAACTTTTCAGACGGATTCGCGAAACGCTTAAGACATCTGCTGGATCCTTTTAGTACATGGTATTTAATCGTTTCAATATCACGTCTGAAATGATGTTATTGTATCACTCGCAGTATCTCCAATTCAGCCTCTTGGATATCATCCGGCTTCGAGTGTCCCAATGCCAAGGCTTCTGTCATCCTGCTGGATTTCTGCATTTAATATTTTTTAGACACTACAAAATGTGTTCTTCCCAGTAGCATCACCTTCCAACTGACACAGTTAGCAAACACATCGAACCATGAACTCACCGTTTGACAATGGTGGGCAGAAATTACGTCACCTTTGGCCATTCTCTCGGAATTCCGCCCGATGCCTTTGACACAGTTGGCCACTCTGATTCTTCTCGTCTCAAAAAGTCAGGTCCATGAAACCACCGATTCAACTCAACTTCATCACGCGCTCGCATTCCTCTCGATGCCAAATCCGTAGGGTTCTCTGATGCATCAGCATATCTCCACTGAGCAGGAGATGAACAATAATGTACTGCCGGTAGTCGATTGGCTGTAAATGTAGTGAACCGTTTTGCTGCGGGCGGACCAGCTGCAAGACTACTATCGAATCCACCCGACATGTCGGATTGGACTTCAATTGAAGTTTTTCCATAGCCTTAGTAGCCAGACAGGCCGCCAGAACTGCTGCGGTTGATTCCAAGCGGGGTATTGTAACCGATTTGATTGAAGAGACGCGAGACTTTCCCGTCGGGATAGAACACACGACACGCTTATCAGCGCTTGCGACCCCGGCGTGAAATACTGCTCCATACCCCAGCTCGAATGCATCTGGGAAACAATGTAGTCTCATATCCATAAGAGCAGCAGATGCCATCGACGTGGGGGTGTGTGAGGCGTGGAATTTTCACCCGTTCAAACGAACGGATATCGTCAAGAATGTTGCGCCATTCACTCATTTTCGCCTCGTCTGCAAATTTATCCCAGTTCGTATTTTTCCTTACAAACGACTGTAGCAATAGCTTGGCTGGGTGCAGCACCGGGACAGCAAATCCCAAAAGATCGTGAATGGAGGCTACAAAGGACAGTAGAGCTCTTCGAGTGCACACGGCGTCGGACTCTGTTAGACGAACGGTAATATAGCCATCGTGGACGTTCCACATTACTCCGAGAGTTGGATGCATATAACAGAGATGCGGACTATGATTCTCACGTTCAACTGAATGGGCAACGCTCGGCTGTCGTTGCTCATCCATTTAATCAAATTAATGCCGCTCTTAGACGCGACCACTGTAAACTGGGGGCTAGGCTTCGAGCTTCTTCCACATAGTCGCAGCTGAACAGGCAGTCGTCGACGTCGAAACTTTCCTTCATGACCGGTAGATTTGATTGGGGAAATTTCTCAGCACAGCCTTCCACATTTCAGCTGGGTGTTGAACTGGCACAGCTGGGGGAAGATATGACGCCCAACGGGTGAACCGTCATTTGGAATATGGCCGGTTCTAGATGGAACGGTCCATCAGACCATCGAAAAAATCGTGGACAGTTCCTGTCACTTATAGGGCACTTGACTTGGCGGAACATGACTCCAGTATCGGCTACCCCTGCGATACGTCCCACACTGGATATTGTCAGAACATCCACTAAACTGTCGACATGATCTTCTACGTTCAACAGTTGTTGACTTAGCGAAGTACTTAAACAATCGAATAAGACTGATTTTCCTGGCTTGTTCAGATGCGTAACGGTATGACGTGGGGTATACTAGAAACCCTTTACCCAACCAGACCTCCGATGTTCAACAGGTTCGGAGAACCCTTTCAACAAATAATCCACTGCAGCGGCAGTATATAACGGATGTACTGCTGGCCATTCCGTAATCTGAGGAGCTGGCCGCAGGTGAATCGCGCGTAGGGGAATGGGACAATTTGATTTCAAAATCCGCCTTACGGACGAAAGTGCAAAACATTTTGGGGAGTATTGGGTGCAATGTGAACTCAAGCATTCTCAGGAGACAACAAGTCAATAACGTTCAGCAAGCCATAATTCAACAACTCAGCACCATGCCGACAACCGATCAAAACTGGCTGAAAAAATCAGCAAAGACGAAAATAGAGGTTCATCGGCTGCCTTCCAAACAGAGGATAGGAAAACATGCCTGAACGACTATGTAGTAGGTGGGATTCGGTCGCCAATTATTGCATCAATCGAAAATTTCCACCAACGACAGTTCATTCAGAAGAAATGCTGACTCGCACAAGGGTAGAGAGGTTACAGTCTACAGAAAAATGCACGATTATATGTCGTTGAAATTCAGAGCTGATGACGCAGTTGAAAACCTTTCTAAAATACTCAGTTTAGCAGCTAGTGTCAATTCTTTTGCAATTCAGTCACGTGCTCAACTTAGATTCATAACAGTGTTCCTCCCCCAGCTGAATGAAGCATCGTCCGCTGTGGTTACCACTTTGCTTGTTTATATGGAACGGGCTACGGAAACCGCAAAACATGTCTTCCATCCGCAGCGCATGCGGCAACAGCAAACAGGGTGTCCAATTCGAGGATTGGCAGGGGCCTATTCGTCCGTAGATGATGCTCTCCTGGTCCACTTGAACCATGTGGACAACCCGACTGAATTACTTAAGCCAATCTTCATAGCTGATGGCTTACAACAGAAGGAAGTCAGACGGCTTCTACTGTCTATCACAGAAGCTATCACAATTCGTCTACATTAATTATCTCTGTTCACTCGTCTATTTTATTCTTGCTGGTTACAACAAAATACCTCTAGAAGCCAGTGCGCTGTAGGGAGGATTTTGATCATTCTACTCGGGACAGTTTTAAAAATTAAACCTTCTAAAGTCATATGGCTAGAATGTTCGGAAGATAGTAGTCATGATTTAGGTGCTTTTTTGTACTATCAAAGCATAACTATGCTACCATGGTACGGTCGACATCAACAAGTCATGAGTGAACCCAGTGAGATTAGACACCCACTTAGACCTTGACTGGGATTCAGAAGTAATTTCCCCTCGGATAAAGACCGACGGACAATAGTTGTTGAACACTGGAACAGGCTGCCAACGACTGAGTAACAACGCCTCAGTATACCTCAGGCCTCGTGAATTTCGGGGCAGTTATGATGATCATAAGCATTTACATGATACGGACGTTGTGGTTTCTCACTGACTAGGCTGTGTGTGCTCAAGTTACGGGAACGGATGAGCAACGCTGCGAAGAGAAAAAACATGTGTTTTGATTTCCACATGCAACTGGCAGAATCAAACGCTTAGATTTTGTTCAACAGTACTGGACTATCTTCGAATGAATTTGCGCTGGATTTGATGAGAAGTGCGAAGTGCACGATGATTAACAGAACACGTGGTTTTGACCACGAACAATCTACTGCTCTGAGAATATTCTAAGAGTTATCGTCTATCGGAACAAGTGACTCCAAGAGTCACATTCAGTGGATCATGGCATACAGAACAGAGAAAAGACAACGGAACTGCGAAATCAGTTCTGATCGATCGAACCTAAAACTGAAATTTCGAAATCTCCTGGGAAAGCTAGCTCGAACTGTTAACACTGGGACGGAAATTCTTTTGTTCTGAGAGTAGATTTGGGCAGAATTACAGAACCACTTTTGAGGATTGTACAACCAGTCGGACATTATCAGCATCATGGGCAATTCAATGAATAAAAACCTGCCGATTAAGAGGGGTTTCAGCATTATTGATACCGATGGTGATGGTAGGGTGATTGAATAATAATACAATAATCTTCAAACTTGTTTGGCGCGCCTAACGCAACATTTGTTTCAAGTTTCTGTTTCCGACGGCCCAGAACGATAGTTAGTGCAAAAAGTATTTTGGTTGATACCATTTACATTTACTGACCTCAAAGAGGACCTGTATGGCATACTAGCCTATTCAGGTATTGCTTTCATCTGTATGAACTCTTTGTTTAAGGGTATGTAGAACACACCATTGTGTGTGACTAATGAAACATTTGCAACTGTGAGTGTGAAAGCGCAGGATGATTCCAAATGCCATTGTGAAGCCTAGATGGATATAGAAACAGCCCAGCTATTATTTCACGAGAGGAGCATTGACGAACATTCAGCGCACTCTAACGAATGTGAAGACACAGTTGGACTCCATGGACGACCATGTCGCTGTTGTTGCTTTCCTGATTTGCAGTGGCCCAAAACGGCGGTGCAACTCTCTACGGTGCAGAGGCAGGAGGTTGTTGTCAACCCAAAAGACAAACCTGTGTGAGTTATAATGGTATTCATAGTCTAAAAAGGACTGAAGGAACAGAATGTGAGCTTCATTATTGATGTGGTCACGACAAAATACGTGAACAAATGACATCATTTTTCGATAAGATGCTTTCCCTACGGGATCTAGTGATCACTGACGAGCTTAATCCACATTTCGAAACTCCAACCAGACAGACCATAATGGCGTGAGAAACAAGCTGAAATTCTGCAAACCAGAACTACTACATCTTTCAGAGTGCCAAGCAGATGACGGACGAATTACTCCTAACTTGCAAACTGTGTGCCTGTTATCCGTACTTACCTCTTCCGTGAAGATTACATCGCTCCCTCAATAATTTTTTTCCATTTTTCCGAGAAGCGGGTATTCACAGGTAACTCAAAGGACCAGAAAGTTCTCAACACTGTTCGAAGTAGGTGCAGACTGAAAATTTGTGAGTACATTAGTTTCCTACAATATACGATCCTGCTGGAAGTCAGCATCAGCAAGATGTCATTGTTCGCATATGCGTCCATTTCCGAAAAAATAGTTTTCATTTCTTCTTCTGTGACTGCTGAATAGGAGGACTTATTCCGACCACCAAGTTGTTGCCGAGATAGTCAAGAAGTAAGAGACAGTGGTCCACACTTTGATACATGCAAACCGTATCTCTGCGAAACATTCAGTAATTGTCCCTACTGCTGATTTCTCTGTACTAAAAGTTCAAAACCACTATGCAGTACGGTGAGTATGAATAGGATCCAACCTGTAGTGCTCAAATGAGAAACAGCTACTGTGGTATGGCTCATTCTCAAGCTGTTCTCGTGGGCACCGTAGACTAGTATCATATTTAAAAAGAGAGAAAACTACGGACACACACCTATCGTCAAGGCTGGCGATAAGTTCTCACTTGTTAACTGTCGGCCAGTCAGCATTGCTGGCAGCCCATTCAAGGTAGTGGAGATGATAATTTTCTTCATGTCAGCACGGCTATTTTCCATAAACAGTACACATATCCATGGGCAGCTTGACCTGATGTCGACACTCGTTCGGAAAACATTTTCAGCAGTGCTGTTCTCTACGCTGGCGATCTGAAAATCTGGACTGCCAGTGATCCCAGTAAACTACAGACTGGCCTTTACGCGANAACTACGACATTTCGGTTTTATGCCACTTCAATCGCTTCCTCATATTGAGATAGGAATGCTTTTCTGCAAACACTGGTCAAAGTGCACCAAAATGTGATGCGGCACAAATCGTTCGATATCAGCCATTATTTTTTCGTCACTATTTAAAAACGACCAAAAACTGGAAGCTGATACTGGGATGAATTTTGTATGAATTTCGAAATACGAGGTGAATCGTACGAAAGACGGCTCGTTCAGAAGTAGATGATGTTTAGTGACCAAATACAATCTGTACCATTCTAACGGAACAACGCAAAATCAATTAACCATGAAGCTGATCAACATCACAACATTTCGCTTCTTGAAAATGAGTGGGCTTTGGACAAATGAACGTTGGGTACATTTGACAAACCGAAAAACTGAAATGATAAGACTTATGAATAACTTGCCCGTATTTATCACTTGCCTGCTGATAACAAGTCGAAAATATACCTTTGCATATGTGTTTCTCTTCTAACCCGTTTGATGTATATTTATACATGTATCTATATATAGGGTTTTGGACAGAGCGCCTACCTCGCAGAATATCCTGATAGGCATGTGGAACTTACGGCACCAGAATTTCTACTCTAATCGGCCGAAAAGTGATTGGTTCAGCTGACTCATTACTACTGGCGCGGGATGTTACCTGAACTGGTGGCTCATGGAACAACTGTGGTAATTGTGAGAACTTACAAGATGGCACCACTACGCATCTCACTCAGATCGAACTCGGTAGTTCAGGCACAGATCGGAGATACGTTGCTTGAATATGTGACCCCAGTTGATACTTATTCCTTATCATGCTCCTGTGATACAGATGACGTCGATCGCGAATTCGGAATCTTTCTCAGGCTAGACGTGAACAGCAACTCACATGGTTGGCTTAGAACGAGATGAGCTCTATTTCCAGAACATTTCGAAATCGTTTGAATTAACTGTGTGACAACCTGCTCTTGCTTGTGCTCGCCTGAGATCTATGGTATTCTGTAATGGACCGGACGGCGAATAAACGGAAGCGGACAGTTCGCCTAACCACAGTTTGCGTCTGATGAATTCATGAGAGTTATTCAAAACATTACACTTGCACTCAAAATGAATTTTTTCCAAACCTCGGCCACGTGTTTCTTATCATGCTACTTACGTAACCCTGAACCCCAACGGAGCAAACGTGAATTCCGAGCTTTAGAAAATATCCGTTTCTGAACAATGTATCGGTCATTTTGCCTTCCATGAGAACTAATGATCGTATGTGGACATGCCCAAAAGTCAAAACGCAAAAAGTTCCCGATTTATCAACCGCTGTATTCGGCATCCACTGATAAATGAATCGTCTTCAACAACAGCACGACAATTGAGCACACCGGAGAATTAGAAGAAGACGGATGCATATCAGTATTAAACTAACAACTGTCATTTCTAACAAAATGTCCTCAATGAAGTTGGATGTGAATAAAGAAGTGATTATATTTCGACGAAAGTCCAACACCAGACCGCACGATTTCAGTTCTTCCGATTACTGGTTGGACAATCCCACTGTATCCAACTGTTCACCATCATCTCCGACAGATATGTTAAAGTAAGAGGCACATTTGCGATAGTTTGCAATGCGTCGGGTCACAAGTTTGTCTATCAAGGATGTGCCATTCTCACTAGCACCGCCTTCAAAATCGCCATTAATCGCCATAATGGTTCGACCAAATCCCCATGGCTGCAGTTTGGTCAAACTTTTGTAGCTCACATTGTGAGAGATGTGTGTCTTTCGCCAACTCGGTTCCGACATCCAATACCAGATTGCTGAAGACATTCCAAGCACTGGATCACTCAATAATTTGTCTGGTCTGTCCAACAAAATCTGAGGGTCGCCGAACATAGCTTTGCTGAAATCTCCATAATTGTATCCCCACGAGAGCTGGATTGCACCTCGTCCGTGATAAGAGGCTGATGTGAAACGCACTTTACCCTTGTTTTGTGTCCCTGGTCTGAACATCACCTCCTTTTTGCTGACGTTGTATTGCGTTCGGGTACCCACTTCATCATAACCAGGACTTGAGTTCGGTTCGGCGCGTTCATACTTCAACTGCTCTCGGTAGTACAGACCCATGAGATCGGAACCAGTCGAGTGAGCGATATTCCCCAAAAATGCGCACAACTCACGCTTTCGATCGTCCTCCGACGTATCTGGTTCGTTAACAAAGTTTGGGAAACCAAGACTGGCCAAACGTTCCACAGCTGCGATGAAGACTTCGTATGCGTAATAATCCACATCCATTCGTGGATAATACCATGGCTGACTGGGGTTGTATTCCTTTTTCCATGCCTCACCTACACCCCAACGATCTGGAAACAGGTTCTCCCAGTCCTGTTTGCTGATCAGTTGCTTGATCGGATGATCTGTGTAGAAAGTAAAGAAAACGATTGTGATTTGAAATTATGTTCCGTTTTTATTCTCGCATTGTAAGCCGACCTGTGTGGCTAAATCTAACCACTGCAATCGATTTCGTTAGTTGCTCTGATGTCACTTCGCGGTTTTGAATGCGTCATATGAGCGAGTTACTAAGCCAAACAATCCGAACGATGACCAGCACTGTTGCCGTACACTGTTGCAGCGAGTGTTCACGAAATCAGATGATGCTGAGTACAAGCTGAACACCGATTGGTTCAACTATACTTTCAGTGTGTTGGCTCGTCCTCGGGATCCTGCTGTAATACGTAGGTGTGGAAATTCAAATAAGAGTTGAACCTACTGTGACTGACCACTGTTCTACCACTTTTATCTATTCCGTTAGTTTGTTTCCATACAGTGTTTGTTTTTGCAACGTTTCCCACTCATCGATCTGAAATATTGGAATCTCTTCATTGTCAGACCGCCTGTTTCAAGTCATGAGTCATACTCCTCCCCACTTTTTCTACAGGACGTCAACCTGTGTTCGGAAAGTGCACCTGAACATTTCCATGTCTTTGGCATACTACAGAACGTGAAATCTTTCATACCGAATGTTCCCTTGGCTTGTCCCACGTGGTGGAAATAAAGGAGGAATTAGATGTACGCAAGTTGTACCGCCAAATGACAGTCACAATACGCATAACCTTCAATTGTAACATGCATATGGTCACGTCAACTCTAGTCGTCTCTCTACGTAACACCCAGATAACTTGTTCCTGATGTAGGCACTTGCACGTGAAATCGTAAGAAACACTGAACAGCTAATTACTTGAGAGTGTTTTCAAAATACGTCTGTATAGAATGAACTACTCATTCACCTACCTGCACACCTGGACACGTAGACAAAGGTCCCGAAAATCAGTAGCAGGGAGAAGTTTCGGAGTTTCATCTGAAACACATGTATAGGGAAGGTAACTCCTACGACAACTATTGAAATATACACTTAGACAAACATGTCTTCTCTAAAGCAAACTGACTTGTGATGTAACTGCGTTCAGAGAGGTGCCTCGATAGTGTAATCGTTCGCGAGCTCCGAAGTATTTATAGTGTGCTAACCATGCAAACGATTAGTAGTTTACACATACGAGTCTAACTGTTTAATGAAATCTGTGACTTTCTCAATCATTTTCCGTAGGTGGCAACACCTGTTAAGGCGTGGTCAGTTCATGAGCCAGTACGCTTGACCCCGTCTATTTTGAACTAGTCCGGCAAGTAGAGCATTTTCAGTCAAACAAACATACATACAGTTTTGAAACACGGAAACGAAAATATTATTTTCAACTTTATTCACCCATAAAATGTTTTACAGCCAACATTTGAAACGCAAACTGACTTTCGATGGAACCACGTGGGAAGAGGCGTAACAGTTGAATAATCGCGTACCAAGATTGTGCAATCGACCGTTGATCTACAACTGCAGGTGCAAATGTTCAGAGGAATCTATAATTTTTGAAACACTTTCCTGAGGTTGACAACACCTGTTCAGGTGTGAACCGTTGCTGAACCATTACGGTTGATATCATTTATTGAACTTAGGAGCACTTTTGATTAGTCAATTTGTCTCAGAATGTTATGGCTTGAATTAAATTTATCCACGTTTATACGACTTGAGCAACACTGACATTTACTCACCGTATTCGCATTCAGATGATGATACTGGCTGGCCCGCCTCAAACCGAATAACTCAACTCGATGTTTTATCTCAGTGAATCTAATCACTTATGCATACGTTGAACCGGTCCGCGGTTGGCATCCCGGCTGTTGTGATTACGAAACAACCTTGTCCACCGCAATTCCACTGAGCTTACAATAGGATCCAATGAAAAGTCACATCCAAATATTCTGCTACAACTCTGTATGAGCAGTATTCAGATTACCGTCTGACTATCAAGTGACAGTACGAAAATTATCGCCTGATCTGGACTTCGTAGTTTGAGAGAAGTAATTCAGCCAACTGAGCAGGGGTTACTCGGGGAAATCACATCACTTCTAAAGTTTCCTGAAGGCTCAGTGAAAAACATCTCCAATTACGTCCATGTGAAAAACACTGCCTACCATGTGTCGCGGAGCTCTGTCTCGGCGCCAAAATTCATGGTCCAGACCAAAGTGCATACCGAACGGCCATGTCCTCTAACCGAGTCGGGTGGTTGGACAAGCACAGCAACCCTCTGAAATTACTACCAGTTCAGCTGGCTGTGGGTGGGAGGTGTACCCGTGCTTCCATTCATGCCGCTCGACTCTACTGTCCAGTGTTTTGGCCACCACGGGCCATGATCGGTGACGTCCTTCTGCTCATATAAGTCTCCGTAGGCGTTTCATCGCGTGGAAGGCAACGCTGGACCAAGAACCAGCATGTGCCGGTGAGCGCAAATGGACGAACTGCTAACTCACTGGCATGCACTCGTTTCGTCTCGCCGTGCTTCTTGATCGTGTATACTGGGCCCCGTCTGGATATTACCAA
The DNA here is from genome assembly GCA_008508345.1 of Paragonimus westermani. NCBI lineage: Eukaryota > Metazoa > Platyhelminthes > Trematoda > Plagiorchiida > Troglotrematidae > Paragonimus > Paragonimus westermani. The sequence goes on along the minus strand of QNGE01004722.1, from coordinate 45,030 downwards.
ATACCGACCTTTCCATTTAGGTAGACGTTTTCTTGTTCTTGGCCCGCTGGCACCCATGTTTCGATGATCCTGATACTTCACCCGTTCTCCTAGGTTGAACATTCTAGTCTTGCCGAACCGTTGCCTTGCGGATTGCTCCTTTGTGCGTGCATGTGATGCTTTCAGATTTCGTTTGTCTCTCTCTCCGGCAACCAGTTCTTTAGTGGAATCAATGCACTCTGGTTTTACCTCAATGTCCCGATCCACCGGAGGGCGAGGGTTTCTACCGTACATCAATTGAAATGGAGATTTCTTCGTGCTCGCCTGCACAGACGCCCGGTAGGCCAATAACACCAGTGGCAACGCAGACTTCTAGTCTCCTCCTCTGGCTGATAACCATTCTTTGACCGTTCGGTTGTAACATTCAGTTCAGCCATTCATTTGTGGGTGATAGTGTGTCGTCGGTTGTTACGTTCAGTTAGGCCATTCGTTTGTGGGTGATATGACGTCGTTCGGATGCACTTAATTCCCAGTTGTTGCATGCGTGCTCGAAACTCTTCGCTTTCGAAACATGGTCCCTGATCTGTCAAGATCGCCTTTGGTACACCGTGGTTTGCTACGATGTGCTTCATCATCATGTCTCCCACCGTAGATGCTTTCTGATCCGGAACGCCAGTCGCTTCGATCCAGTGGGTGAAGTGTTCTGTCATGCCCAGAACGTAGTGGTTACCGCGGGCGCTCAGTGGAAATGAGCCCTTAAGATCCATAGACCAGAGTTCACCGATTTCGGAGACTGGTATTGGCTGTAAGGGCTGTTGTGCTCCCCGATTGTCGCCTTTCAGTAACTGACACTGTTGGCATGCAAGCACGTAAGTTGTCACATTCTCTTTCATCTTCGGCCAATATGCTGTTTGTTGCAACAGATCGTACGTCCTAGTGCACCCGGTGTGTGTTATTTAATGGCAGTCCACAACCACTTTCCTCCTCAGTTGTCTCGGGATGACTACCACGCATGGGCGCCCAACGCCACGCTGCCATGTCAATACGTCCGCACTGCTTAAGCCAACTCTTCTCCATTGGGATGCGATTATTTTCAGCTCCTCATCCCTAGTATTTATGGGGATTCCCACCCCTCTTGCCAGAGATTCTATAGCTTTCCGGAGGACCTTATCTTGACGTTGTAAGCGTACTAGCGTTCGTGGGTTCTGCTCCATTATTAAGCCGTTTACTCCAAAGGTCATTTTGAGGAGTTCGTCGTCTACCTGTGGTCGAGAAAGGAAATCCGCGACGCAATTGCTCAAACCAGGCAGATGGTGGATCGTGAAGTCATATTCCCGTAAACGTAACGCCCATCGGGCTAATTTGCCCCTCGGGTCCCTCACAGTCATGATCCAATCTAGGGATTTTTGATCCGTCTCCACGTGGAACTGTTGACCCAACAGGTACGGCCTCCACTTGTCTAGCGCCCAGACGATTGCCAAACATTCCTTTTCAACGGTCGAATACTTCTGAAGTCAGGTTTCTGCTGGCATACTCGATTACTCCTTCGTTTTGCGTGATTAGTGTCCAAATACCATGGTCACGGGCATCTGTTGCAACGAACAGATATCGACCAAAACAGTGGACATACAGACCTCACCACGTTTAACAAATAGCTAGTCACATCTTTCAGTAGGTAAGCTTCCATTGAATTAAGTATACGCATTTTCACCTTCTTTCAACGAACGTAAGAGAAACTTTATCACAGCTTGTCAGACATAATACATACACCCCTTAATATGCAACTCAGCTACACTCCAACAGAAGCAGGGGGAGGTTGGCAGAATAATCACTCTATCGTAGTGATTCTGATGACCAGACTGTTTTCAAACACGGTTTGGTGAGTTGAGTAAGCGGTTGGAAACTTGCAGCGATGATCTCATTATCATGTAATCTGATGAAGTTTTCCGGTTCGTAGGCATCTTGACGCAACAGGAATGATTTCCGCAAAGCACTTGACGCAGTTTATGTGGCAGCCTTAGCAAGTTACTTATGATATGCTGCTTGCAGGGGATCAACCTAGAGCATATTTTGTAGCAGTTGACAAGGACCCCGTTTACAACGAACAATTTTACACTGACACGTTGGTACTGCACTCAAAGTCATCAAACTGTACGCATTCTATATCGATAGTACAGTGAACAGAGTTCTTTGTTGAGTTGTTTAATAAGGCCAGCGTCCTTCACGAAATTTAAACAACAAATCTGGATGTATGGCTCAAGGTGATGGCATGGCATGTGGTTCCTCGCAATCGAAACAGTCTTGCTGAAACGTTCCAAACAGCCGGGCTGTGAACCTTATCATTAAGTTCACTTTGACAACTGGTGCGCAGTTGAGCAAAAATGTTAAGGCCATTTGAAAACCGCTCCTTTTTAGAGGTATCGATGCCCAGGTCTTGTACACTAAGCACGCATTCACTGCAGCTTTGATGACGATGACCCACATTTAGCTGTGTTGGTCTGATCCATAGCCCAGCTTGGATATGACATCCAAAAACTACACTGATTGTCTGAAGCTCCAGGTACGTATGTATATTCTAATCATGTTTTGAATGTCATGACAGACCACTCCTGCTTCAGAGGACCAGCAATAGAACGACAGTGAAAAAGAAAGTTCAAGGACAGTGACCAGATTACAAGCCTAACCAACAAATATCAGGTAAGCAACAGTCGCACTGTAGCATACAACAAACAGGAACGGACCAGAATCAACATTGAGAGATAAAGAGTGTATCCTTACTAAAACGATTCAGCTGATTAATTATTCTGCAGGGTTTCATGTCCAGAATAGTGCGTCATGATTTAGCGAGTTACCCTTGCATCATTCACTCCGAACGAATGCCTTGACTGGACTCGCCATCTAATCCAGCTTGAAAAGTGTTATGACATAAGCACACATGTTCTCGTGTTCACACCTGGATGTTGTAAGCAAAAATGAAGCGTATATGTGTAATGACTTGTGGGACAAAACTTTACCGTCAGGCTTGCAACCAAGGCAATCTTACGATGTTCGAAGCTAGCGTTCTCGATAATGAACTACACAATGGAACAATTGCGCTATCTAAGATGAATGACACTGAGTGAGTAAAAGATTATTCTACTGAAGCTAGGTATCATGAGTGAATTACTACAGAGAGAACATGCTCTAAACTAACCAGTCGATACTTCCTTAAACTTGGTCCACATGGATTTTACTGCTATTAAAATGTCCGAGAATACTTGTGGAACGAAATACTTCGGAAAACCTGTCGTTCTCGTTTGGCATGACTGAACCGTCTACACAATATAACCTGTTTAATTTAGAACATAGGTTCAATTATACGACCAATTTTTACTGCAGTTTGAGTGACACTTGCCTTGAGCACTGATATGAGTNCTACAGAGAGAACATGCTCTAAACTAACCAGTCGATACTTCCTTAAACTTGGTCCACATGAATTTTACTGCTATTAAAATGTCCGAGAATACTTGTGGAACGAAATACTTCGGAAAACCTGTCGTTCTCGTTTGGCATGACTGAACCGTCTACACAATATAACCTGTTTAATTTAGAACATAGGTTCAATTATACGACCAATTTTTACTGCAGTTTGAGTGACACTTGCCTTGAGCACTGATATGAGTAAATTGGCTGCGATTTGTAGAGTAATCACGTCAAGGCATGGCAGATGAGGCTGGAGTTCCAGATCACTCGAGAATTTGAAGTGACACTACTCAGAGCAAAGCTTCCGTATACATCACTGTATTCTGGGAAACATGCAATTGGCTCTCGATTTTCTATCAAACGATAAGAATGTAGAACGAACTAGGCAAATCAGAGCATCCAAGATTAAGCTAAAGTAATAACTAGCAAACTGACTGGACTCGGAAGACTTTTACCAGGTTTATTGGAGGTATGCCCACCAAAGAACGTGATGCAAGCAATGATGTCAGCCACTTTCGACCACCTAGTCTACTATGACTGTTTTGGACATTCAGGTGTCCGATATTTTTCTATCCATTTCATTTGAGTTGGCCCCACGAACTCAGCTAATGTGAACGCTCTGAAAGCTCAGAAGCATTAGCCATAATACTGTCATGATTTATTACCCTTCATATTGAAGCATTGTATCTAATGATCCGATTTATGAGGTCGCTCTCACAGCACGAGGTCCAGACACAACTTCATTCAAGTTAGCACTGTCAATATTACCCATACGACGGTTCGTACTGGTGTTCGTTGACAACTTTTCCAGTGTATGAGGAAGCCTGGTGCTGATAAAGTGCGAGTATCAATGTAGTGTCCAGATTGGTTACGTACTGGCAATTCGTATCATTTCTTAAAAGTACAGGTGATTTCGTTGAACATTTTGTAATACAGAACCAATTAGGCAATTACCGTTTCCAAGGGTTCGCTCAGCGATAGACACGTGATTTCGAAATATACACCAAATTATACTAGATCAGTTCTCTGTAACTGTGAATACTAAGCGGATGGTAATAATCTGTCATTAAGGTACACGTAGTTCAGGCACGAAAATCAACAGGAACATGATTTGTGCTTTGGGAATCTATCCAATAATGTCAGTCATTGCTGCAACAATCGAACAGGTGACACCAATATCTGACCGACTTACAAGTAGTTCAACACATTCAAGTGAATAAAGTGATCGGCATGCGAATAGAAATGTTCATTAAATAAGGTGGTTAACTGGAACAGTGTTGTTCGGTTAGGTTAAACTGCTTCTTCTTATGATCGGTTCAAAGTCGTCAGACAGTAAACCTGGAAATGCAGTGATTTATCAGCGATTAACAATGTACCGTATAGCATGTTATATAACGAGTAAAATGAAGAATGTCAGAACCAGCTACGACCTGGGTGAGGCAGTCAAATATAATACGTTTGATGAGAGACAACCCACAAACTGCAACTCACAGTTACTGCTTGGTTTGTAAAACCTCAGCTAACAAAACGATGATAGTGAATAGAATTGTGCTGTTTCAAGTTCTATCAAGGGACATCGTCACTAAATGTGGACGTAGTGACCGCAAAAGACGGTTGGCCTGAGTTGTTCATTGCGTGAGATCCTGTACAGATTATGTGAAAACCGTTGAAAGCACACGTTCATTTGCATGGATGACGTGTATCCACACACATTGAGCAGCAGTCCGCTGTCATTCACCCTGGTGACACTTCCCCCGTAGTGCGAACGCACTACTCCAATAGTCGCTTATAGTCTCTCATCTTCCTAGCGTTGAGACCTATCCTTTAGTTCCCGATTGTGCACACTGGACTACTCACAAAGCTCCATGTCATATAACACTGGACTTCAGTTGAAGAACTCATTATCGTGGTTGATTATCACTCGAGGAAATTAACCATCCACCGTTAATTCGGCCATCATCTGCGCCGATTATGCCACCATTCAAGATCATTGATGTACTAGTCGGAAAATCACAATGACTGCGCTCAGGTGTACACCAAGCATTGAACACCAATGTAGTGGTGTTTGGGATTAGTGCTGTTGTGAGGAGTGCCTTGATAGGAAACCACATTCACGTTTCAATTCTCTCAGCTATCTTTGGACACAAGTTAAATACTTCTCTCTGTCAGTTCTCTCCATATATATTCTAATGTTGTATACGACTGCATTTATTCCAGTTGAAAGGAAGGTGTACATAGCTGTTCGCCGAAAATAACAGCTTGAATAGAGCAACCTCCTTGAACTAACTGCCACATTCCACCTGAGGACCGTCTACATATGTCGGCAGCAAGGCGAAACGAAACTGGTAGAATTCAGAATGAAATGGTCTAATAACGAAGGGACAAGGCCGAGCAATTCCACATATAGATTAAATTTTTCCTGCAATCACGACAAAACTCAAGTGCAATTGTAGCGAGAAGGCGTCCAACAAAGCACAATCTTTAGTGTCCAAATCGCTAGTCACATGCAACGCGCTTTCTCTCGTTTATGAGTCGTAATTCCAACTCGCAGCACCCCCCGGTTTCCGTTCACACGTCGTGTGCACTTCTAACCGGTTTACACGTGTGACCGGTGCCTTCTATCGGAGGGTTTTCCGCTTGCCATTCCTCGTCTCTTTGTCCGATTCCGTTGCGCGATGGCTCGTCCGGCTGCTCGTGCTGTCCGCCATCCACCCAGTGTTGG
>QNGE01004722.1:14599-38593 GCA_008508345.1 Paragonimus westermani | reverse complement strand
ATGGTGCAACGAACAATCTGAATTGTCAGCTCATCGATCGCTCTGGGGCCACATATGGCGAGAGCAGTGCACGACATTGGCTACAACTCATAAAATTACATTAGTCGTTGCCTGTCTCCTAGCCACCGTACATACCACGAATCTCACGTGAATCAACGAATCACAGCACGATCGCGCGCTGGTTTTATCGCATCAGTGTCATGACGAGGCGGACCAGCTGACCATGACACGTCAGTGTACGTGATACTGTAACATGCAGGCCAGCCGACTCTACTTTGAATGCCTGTGACTTCGCGGACCAACCTTCGGGCAACGTGGACGCACCATGAGACAGCGTTCTTTCGAAGTAGCGGTTCGAACAACAGTCCTGAATAGAGCAACAATACGAACAAGCATGAGCCGAAGACCCAGTAAGCCATGCACACGACTTACACAAACGAAAGCTAAGACGGCACCGACAACACAGCAGAACGCCTCGTTACACAACTCAAATTCAATTCGTGCGCGCTCGCTAGTTTCGGTTGCGCGTTACAATATATCACTCACAAGCATAGAGTCCTAACCCACCAATCAGCTGCAACGAATTCAAACCCTGCAAACATACTTTACTACAAACGGTTAGACACTCGCATATCACAGAGCCTAATCCTCTTACTTCGTTTAATATTAGGTACCCAAACCTAAGTTCCCGTCTCTGTCTACACCCGAAAATGTGGTAACCTGTCCTCACTGAAGAACGCCAACGTCCCCACAACAGCTGGTTCAAATCGATTAGTCAATCAATTGGCCAACCGCACTGAATGTGTTCTCTCCGTCTGGTAGATTGACCCGGATTGACCCAGTCCAGCTCCGCGTTGGTCCACAGCCATCTTTCTATTGTATTGAATCAGTCGACCGTACGATGCATTGAAATCGAAACCGTGTGATCGACCCCCAACTGTAGTGCAGCCATCCGACGTGCGTTGTCCGTGACTGAGTAAAGTGATCGTGTTTGGCATATACGCGAATTCCGCAGTTCGACATTGGGGCATATAACGGTATACGTGTGTGCAACTTAGTGCCCACTCAAGAACGCAGTTCCAGCTTGGAGGTTGGTTAACATGTCACCTGGGAAAGGGGAGCGAGTTGTGGAGTAATCAATCAGCAGTGTTCAAACAGCACGCCAAATGGTGAATTTTTCTCGACTAACAATTTCAAGTTAAAGTTTAACTTGGCAGCTGGGCACAATGGTATCGATTCGAAAAGCTTAGATTGTTTGCGACAGAGTGTTACCGGATCTTCCAGAATAAGACTGGTTGACGTCACTCAAACATTTACCTATTTAACTGTTGCGATCATCTTTTGTGCACAAGGAGGCGGACACCGTTTGCACAACGCTCTGTGTAGAACATCATCCTTAGGTTATGCCTAAACATTGATAACGGGAGACTTTGATCACTCGGAGTTAGAATTCTCGATTCATATTGTCATTACTGCAACATCTTCCTCTACCTAGTGGAAAAAACCAGACGCCTACGGAATATTTATGTTGCAAACGCCGAAACACTCACGCACTGATGATGTCACCTCGCTTGGTGATGAAACGTTTGCAACATAAATGCCAAGCTCGGCGAACATAGCAATACCAAAACCATCAACCCGAGCTACAAACAACACCACCACTATTCCCCACCATCAGAAGCCTACGGAATAAAATCAAATATGTGATTAGACCAAAACGTTGGAACAGACACCAACCAGAACAAACCGAAATTTCGTTTGTTGTGCGTCACGTGACACCACCGCTACAGCATAACATCCCTACCAAAATGGTCTTGCTCAAACGCTGTAGATGAATCCCAGACGAATCCTTAGTGAATTCGCAGCACACAAGGAGTAAGGTTAGCAAGTCACAACTGCGAACATCTGGTGAATTCACCAAAAACAGATAACGGGGCCGCCAACACTCTGAGTAAACAGTGCCTAAATGTGCGTGGCCGTAAATCTCGAGCGACATTTTAGCACATAAGCAGCAATTTGACTGAATTGCCCAAAGTTTCAGTGTCACTAGTCAGATTCAAACTAGAGAACCTGCTAGCTCACAAATCACCCGGTCCAGAATGAATATTCCCTGTCGTCTTGAGAAGATGTGTCACGAAATTATCAGAAGCGTTCAAAGCACTCTGTAATCGCACCCTGTCAAACGGCCTTCTACCGAAAGCCTGAGATTAGGCCACAGTCATATATATCTTCAAAGATGAGTGCAGAGATGACCCGGAAAATTGTCGACCAATGGTGTTGCTTTCAATGGTTTTTAAATTAGTGCAGGGCTTAATGGATGACTCCATCCGGGCCAAGGTTGAAGTCAAATTACTCATCTTCAAGTAGCAAAATGAATTCCAGAGGGGATATTCATGCAACTGCGAATCTGTCGATCGAAAGACGGAGGCTGACAAAACAGGACTTGTCATAGAGATGGTTTATCTTAACTCTTCCAAAATCCGATTGTCCCATCTTGCACGAAAACTGGTTAGTTACTGCCCGGACGAGCGCTTACTCACGTGGTCAAATGAACGCTATTGTGAATAAACAGCAAAAAGGATAGCGCGCAGTCAATTTTAAATCCATTGATTTTCATGCGTTTCTTTCTTAAACTAACGAGTAATGTCAGGTGGTCGATCTTCCTCCACACTGATAAAATAAATTGCTCGTGAGTTCTAAAGTGCCCAGCAGATGTCATAAACTCACAAAACGATCTGAACTGCCTAAACCAGCGATCCACTGGGAATAACCTGTCGTTTAATGTCAACAATTGTAAAGTCATATGTGCCCGCCATCAAAATTGTATGGACTGCCACCTCGGCAACACAAACCTGCTCGTGTCAGCATGCCAGCGGAACCTAAGGACCACAATGGCAGACAGTTTGAGTCTGTCTTTAAATTATACTGTCATGGCCAGAATGGCAGAAATAACCCTGAACCATTTAGAAAGAATTTGTGTAACCTTGCACCATGGAGTGTTCCCCAATAGGTTTGCAGTACAATCAGCCCACGACTGGAAACTGACGTTCAGGACCGTCGTGCTTGGTTTAAGAAAGATCTGACAATTATTCACATTGTTTAACGACTGACCAGTGAAAGAACTATGGGGCTCAGTAAAACTCCTACCCCCGACACACTGGCAGACTCAGTTCAGTTCTCAATGAGTTACAGACAAATCACAGGAGACCTAATCGTTACCCACAAAATACTCCAAACCTCGGGTCATCCACTGGCACAGCTCATCTCAATAAACAAGAATGAACATTCAAAACATCACTCCTTGAAACTGAGTGCTGCAAAAAGCAGGTTAATCTGCAGTCAGAACCGCTTCACAATCAGGATCTGTTCACATTAAAACACGTAGCCCGACTCTGTGGTCACGGTTGAACCGGCTGAGAGTTCCAGAATATCACTCGACCAGCACATAAGTCAGAGACAACCGATATTACAAGTATCCCAACCGTAAGCTTAGCAGTGTTACAGGCCACCAATCGCGTATGTCTGGCTGAATGTTGTTTGTAACATGCTAGCCGGTCGTCGTTACACTCACTGACCAACTTTGAGGGAACGTGGAGGCATCGTGGTGAAGCGTTCTTCTGAGGTAGGGGTTCCAGCAACAGTCCAGTAGAAGGGAACAGCAAAAACAAGAATGATCAAAAGACCCAGTAGGTCATGCACACGATATGCACAAACAAAAACTGAATGGGCGTTACGACCACAACAGCACGCTCTGTTACGTAATAAAAATTCAATCCGTACGTAAATCCCGGTTTAGGCCTCGGTTTAAAGTATTAGCGTTTCTTACCGAAGTGACTGCAGCCGGCAGTTGCAACGAATTTACCTTTCACTCAGATCCATTTGATAATTCTTTCTATCCCTAGAAAGTTAAACACAAAGTTTCATGGTACATCACATAGAAAGGAACGCACAAGCAAAATTCTGACCATCTTCCGAAAAACCCGGTGAAAACAAGAGAAATTGTTAACTACAACTACATGGCGTAAATGCCCAACAACAGAATTCACGCGTTGGGAGGCTTGGGTAAATTAACCGTAGGTGAGTTAACTCGAATAAAAGAGCAGGCGGGAGAAACGAGCTATGCAAAGGGACGCTGAGGAAATGTCTCACATTACTGATATTTCATTACATTGTTGACAATAAACTACACATTTGAGCTCGAGAGATAAATGCCTAATTTTCTCAGTTCAGGTGTCATCACTACTGCTCTACGGTTGAACTAATTTAATTACTTCATTTTGGTATTTCTCCAAACATCACTCTGTGTAGGTGAATATGTATATTTATATAGCTTGTCATTTTTTTCTGAACGTACTTTCCTTCTCCACAGTCAGGTGATTTGCATTTCTGTCGTAGATACTGGACTCTATATATTTACGATTATTTCACTGATGTAGTTGATGTATTTCGTTCAAACTCGTCGACCGCATTTTTATTTTAATCAGCTTCATGTCCAACATACGATGATGTAGTTACTGTGACAGGTATTTTTCACCTGGGCTTCGTGTATCTGATGTATGTTGGATGAGGATGACTCCAATTTGTCATACAAGTTCAAGTTCTCTTCCAAGTTGTCCAACTAAATTTTGGTTTGCCGTCATAATGCTTCTAGTCCTTTAGATTTTGTGCAGGTTCTGCTTGAAAGGTTTTGTGTACGATATGAATTTTGAGAGTTGACGTATGAAGCTACGCTAAAACCAAGATCCCTTCGTGTCAGTGTTTCAACGGACGCCACATAATGGATCACGCTTGGGCATGGAACGAGTCGTGATCCAATCAGTTACAGAAGTTTCTGGATTTCCTAATTATGTAGTAGTATTGCTCAACCTGGACCACAGACATCGTAGCCACATAACTTCTACGCTGGATATCAGAGTTACTCAACGTACTGACATCGGAAGCTAAGACGATGTTTCATCACAAATCGCCTAACAAAAGCGCTATTACTGTCGTGAAACGATTCAAAGAACTCCTCAGTTATTTCTGAAAATGTCGAATTACAACTGTCAGATATTGTTGACTCATTGGAGAATTGATTGTCTTCTTGGAAATGACCGAGGGAATGTACTAGTATTGAGTTCATCAGTAGCCTCCTTGCAGGTGTTAGCGCATGAGTTACTCACTGTTGGAAACCGTATGAAGTATTCATTAAGATCCTTCTGGTATTCCGTTGCTTTACTAATACCACTTCACCTGTTCACATTACGCTGTGAGTATAAATTCGCTGCAAGCTACTAACATCATAGTCAGTGTGTCAGTATGGGTACCACAGTCTTTCCCAGGGCATTATCATCAACATTGTAGGCTACATTCCGTAGAACACATCGTTTTGGCTACCGTCGTTGGAAAAGTCGCCCAACTAATCTGACGTTCGTTCGAATTCTGAAGGTCGACTGAAGTTTCCGTTGACACATGTCTCGTTTGGCGGCTGGCGTGCGGTTTTGCTAACAGTTCTCTCACGTTCAACTTCCTAAAGCCTTCGCTTATTGCACTAAACCTGTTTGTAAACTCACCGTCTTCTCGTTACGGATTCCGAAACGCGTAAGCGTGAAGCTGTGGAAACTTTGGCTGCACGAACCAAATGCAATAAACTGCCTCCGAGATACATTTGTATAGTAGATGACAACATGAAATCTGTCTCATAACAGCGCTCTCGGAACACCTGCCTGATGGCCACCAGCAACAATTCTTTGTAATCTCATGAACAGGATCACTGCGACTAACGCAAGTTGCACAGTAGTCGCCGTTTTTGATGTATTTGCCACCCAGAAACTTACTGATTCTTATACCATTCATTGAGGTGGACTATCTATACGTTACTACCTCATCCACACCTCCGAAACATCACAAAGATATGCAGCTCAGATGACCCCGCCGCAATAGCCTGCAAAAATACTACACGACGTGGGACTCGTGAGCCTTTAAGTTTGTCACTCAGAATTCTCACTCCTCTTTATATTCCGCACACAATTGTTTGTCCATTCGAGACCACATCCACGCAAATGTTGAAGAAAACTCTTGTCTGGTAGTATTCAGGGTGGAACGAATTCCAATGAGTCGTAGAACGAAAAGACACAGGCGAAACTCGTCCAGTTCAGCGTCTCGTTGGCTGCTGTGGACATGATGTGATGGCAGTGGTCCACCTGCAGTACCTTCCGAAGACAATGAGGGTTCTGAAGTCGATGGTAATGTTAACACCTTAAAACCGTTCCAAACCGGCATTCTCAGTTGGAAGCCTCCGCTTGCAAGGATGTCAACGACTTCCTTATAAATGATGTTTTGTCTCGGTGTCAAGGACAGAAGTTGAGTAAAATTCAACGTAAACAATCGTTCGCACTGTTTCAAGAGCGAAATTTCCGCGCATCAAATGATGATCTTCATAAATCCAAACTAATGCGTAACACGCACAGAGCTGCAAGGAGGTAGTACCGAAATGATACGAGACAATTTGACCATTTATCTGTTATCTTGCAAAACCGCGCTCGTGTCACCAGAGAAGACGAAGAATGTCACATTGACGGAAGGTGTGTATCTGTTGGAACGGCTCTATGATGCACACGGAAACCGTTACTTTTTCTGGGCGGAATCGCGATAATAACGGCCGAGTCAAGCCCCTGAAAAATTCTGCTATTCAGAGACAACCTTCGATACTTAATGGTGCAGCCGGAGACTACTTCGATTGGTGGACACCACAGGCAAGTCAATGACGTAGAAAAAATTGCCCACAAGAACAGTTTCATTTTCATCTACGGAGCATCTTTTTTAGATGGGTACTTTTTCAACAGGCTGCCCTATTTCTAATGCCGACGCGGTTCCCGAGACACCCAGGCAATCCAGGAAGGTTTTTATGAGGGTGGTGTTTGACCCATTTATAGGACCAGAGATCGTGTGACTTCTCTAGGATCCCAGCTGTAACCGTGTTTTCTTGTTCGCCTGTTCGGTATGCGTGATTCTTTGTAGGCCTGCTACAAGAGGCCTGATATTAACTCTGATATTGCCGTCAGTGGTGCACGCAACGAATGTTTACGCTTTTTCTAACGCCCCGCCTATTATTCTGGTCTTCAAGGTTGTTCAGTCTGGACCCTTTCGAAAGTTGTTTAACGCAGTCGAAGGTACTGAGCACTTTATGCTGGATGCGCTTTTGAGCGCCGCCGGGTGGATTAGAGCCAACCTCGCGCTGCCTTTGTTTCTCTCCTTGGTTGTTACCGCTGGTCCCAGACTATGTTAAAACTAACTAGTTATCATATTTTCAAACACTACCGAAAATGTACTGTTTGTTCCCAAAACCTACTACGTTCATTTAATTTGCTGCCTGTTGGGACTACGGTCGGACTGTTCTTCAAGAAGGGCGTTTCAACTTGTTGATGGACGATGAAAGAGCGTAAATCCACTTGTTCACTGCACGTTGTCCACGAAGGCTCCAGAGGGAACCACTATTTGCACTGCGGTTATTGCTCGCCGGAACAACTAGTCAAGGAAGAGTCTGCACAGATGCTGAGACACGGGATTATCCATTCCCACCCGAGAGTTCTGGGGCCTCAACAGCGTAATTACGATAACTACCGCGGTCTTAGTGTGATAATGATCCTGGGTAAGTACTCGGTTCCACACACGCAAGATCTCACTACTTGTCTCACTTGCAGAAACGTGTTCAGCAAAAATGATTTACTCACGCTCATCATCAAATTCCGGTAGCTGCCGGAAACGAACCCAAAACTGTTAAGACTGCTGCATTCGAATTTTACAAGTTTCTGTGAATGCCATTGAGAAAGTCCAGTGTGGCTCAAACGTATTGCTGCACTTCGACATTGACCTGCTATATCTTGTTACTGTAGAGATTTTTGAGGGATGATCCGGTGAGTTAATGTTCTTTTCTTAATAACCTGCATCAGCCACCTTTGTTCGTACTTCAATCATCACTACCAGTTCCTTCGCTGTTATTCAACCTGAGTCCCTTATAATTCCTAATGAAAAAATTAGACACTTTCCTCTCATATTTGTTCCTCAGCAGCTCATAATTTCCGTCATCCCTTGATCTATGAACAGTCGTTCTGCTCTGATCCGATTACTTACTATAGGCTTTAAGTGAGCTCAATTCTACTTCAGAGTCCCTCACTAATGGACGGTGCCCAATTGTTAACTTCCTTGTGCGGACGCGTTCCTCATTCAAATTCCAAAGATTTCTTAACATTCGAAGAACAAACGTAGTGTCGCCGCATAGTGTTTCAGTAAGTATGCCCATTAAAACCAGTGTTTACGGGTGCCTGTAATGCGTAGTCAAAAGCAGCAAGCGCGCACGTATTGAACTTGAGCTGCATAACACAGCGTGCTGCTGTGCTGTCGGTGCTGTCTTCGTTTACGTTTGTGTAGATCGTGTGAGTGACTTACTGGGACTTTGGCTCATGCTTGTATGCGCAGTTTCCTCTTACAGGACTGTTGTTGGAACCCCTAGTTCGGTAGAACACTGCTCCCCGGTACATTCACGTCACCTACATCTGGTCCACAAGTGTAACGGACTATCAGAGCAGAAACGGTTGCCTTACGTGTTACATGCCTTCTCATCAACCGTTTCAGAGGTAAACTGTCGTTTCCACAATTGCAGAATAGAGAAGGATATTTATGCACTGTCAGATTAAGCGTCACTCAGTGTGAAAAATATAAAACCCTAAACTATCACATACTAACCCAATCCGCTAATAGGATTGTCAATCGTGGTGAACCACATTTGTTCATATGGGCAACTGCAACTCAGTACATATTTGATACCTAGAATTAGTCGAACGATTGAACACGTTTTTGCTGCGCTGCCATATGAGTCTGTAAACCCGGTCGAAAGTTACTGTACATGTAAATAGTTTATTATTGAACTTGTAGTGCCACGTCCGATACAAGTATTATTCCGTGCACTTCGTCCATCATAAGATATATATACATATATATCCAGCCCAGACGGCGCGTAACACTAGACTTCGAGAACGCGTAATCCGACTCCATTGTTGATCTATGGTGGACCTGCTGTGCACGCGTCAAGGCCGCTTGTGTGTCCCACGCTCGTGCCAAGGCTCAAGGTACGTCATGATTGGTTGTGGCTTCAACGGGCAACGGCTCATTCGTTCACACACAAAAATAATGCTACCGCTTGTAAATGTGACAATACAGTATGTACTTCTATTGAGTCACGTGCTCTCCCTGCGGTTGTTATTGTCTGTAAGGGTTACTACTGATTCAACCCGAATAGAAGTACACCAGAGCCATCAACAACGCTTGAGAACTTGGCCCACGTCCACACTGGCAACTGCTCCGTCCATTCGTCTTAAGCCGCGATCAGCTGTTTAGAATGCAACATGCGCTCACATAAGTAGCCTCTTCCGCTGAATGTCTTTTAACATGGACAACATAGAGAATAATCACATGATAGAATTGTTGAGAAAGTTGCGTTTGGAAGGTTTGGGGCACATGCAAATTATCTTCTATTCCGCTGATTGTCACGTTGATTGGAGTAATGTTGGGCATCGCAACATATAGTTGGCATCCTAAACATCATCATAGACAACAATACATCACTGGTTTACACTAATGCTTAACTGCCACACAACCATGAAGAAAAAGCAAACCCTATATAGGAAGACAGAAGGAAAAAAGAAGGGGACGGGAAGGGACCTAACTACTGAAAATGACTACGTCCATATTCAAACATTCAGCATCAAGGTGCCTACACCTTNTGAGGCTGCAAAGCGCATTCCGAAGTATTTAGCAGAACGCGAAATAGCGTCTAGCATCGCTTGTGCTGATTGAAAGTTGTCAAACAGCAACACATTGTCGTCAGCATAATCAAGATTAGTCAGTCTTTCACCTAAACATCAAGTGATGACTGGCTGAAAAATAGGCCTCCCAGCAATGAGCACGCAGCTTCAGTTGAAAACAATGCAGTGGATCGAACAGAATTAATTTTTGAAGGATCTCAGCGATACAGTTGGACATAATACTCTTCTTCTACCTCGTTCAATATACTCCGAGGGTGGAAACGACCATATTTAATTGTTTCTAGGAACAAGGCTACGTTGATCGGTAACTGCTTCAAATTTTGTATTAAAAAATGTAGTAGTAATAATATCCTATAGATATGGAAGCTGGAAACGTTGTCATGCATTTTTTACTGTCAAACACGTTGATATTCATGTTGAAGTACAACGCCAGCATTGTATGGTCGTATATTTCCAATTCGACGAGAACCTCGAAACGCCACAAAACTGAGCACCTTGCGGTTATGGGTTGACGTATTTCATCCCGAAAAATGCACTTACAAAACTTGAAAACCGGGCTAACGCCAATAATGGGTTGTTTTAGCGGAAATGATGGAAAAATTTCCCTCATCAAACTAGTACTTTTGACACCTATTCCGTGTATTCCAATTCTCTCATTAGCACAGCTTATTTACAATTGATGAACTGTGTTATTTGTGTGAAATTTTGATTTTGGCACCTCGAAATTATTTGAAAACGAGGGTTCTCGTCTGAATGACCGTTTCCGCTTTGGAATGACTTCCACGCCCGATCCCTGCGAATGCCACAATTTCTTATGTTTTTCCTGATGGTACTTCTAGGGATTTGAAATACCGTCGAGATGGCTATGTTGGCTACACCGACCCAACTGGTCCATGGTTGCGTTTGACGCTCGTTCAGCGAACTTTTTTCCTGTTCTGCAGTCAAGTTTCTCGAATACGTATGTAGCACATTTGTTGAACTAAGTGGGATTATTATTCCTGGTGTAACCATGTGAAGAATTGTCACCCGTGCAATTGCACACAAAAATCCTCCCCTGTTTTCACATCTTCATGCGTTCAGATGTCACAATTAAGCCACCGCAGGCGATAGAAGCTGGTCTACACCGTGAGCTAAAATGAACCAAAAAGCGTTTCACAGTCCACCGTTGTGTAGGAACGTGAACTTGGTTCAACTGACCGACCGAACTCACGTTTATCGAGAGAAGTGTCCCAGCGTCCTGCCGAGAACTCCATTTCAGCTATCTCATTCCAACCATCCCAGACTTACCCGAAGCACCCTAGATATCAACTCCACATGGTAGCTACCTTTAAAAAATGTAACGCTTGAGGAGCATGGTAGCCTCATTGTATACAGAGGGCTTGCGCCACATGTACAAGACTGTTCTCCTCACTGATTTATATATATATATATATATATATATATATATAGTCTGGTTCAGCGGCATGTTGTTTTTGGCGTTCTCTTCAGGGCACAGTTGTGGTTCAGCCAAACTACGACGTTGACCAAGGGGTGAGAAGAGCTCAAGCCTGCGGAGACAAGCTGAGAGTAGGTAATCCGCCAATAATATGCTCTTAGTGGATGCTTCACTGTTTATTCAATTTTGGACCTCGTGGACTTGGTTCAATGGAAAAGACAACGCCAGTAGGTCGTTTTTCAGCGTTAGACACACCTAACCTTTTTATTTTTTAGTCACTCATAATTGCGTAGAATGTGATGTAGTTGCGCTGTAGGGAGGAAGACGCCAGCAATCTCAATAATGGACCCAATCAACGCAGAGTTAGGTCGTTAGCGACCGCCAAATCCACCCTTGCCCCCGTTATTCTCCTGCACTTTTGAATAAACAAAATCCTACACATTATTAGGCTTTGATTTGTGTGATTACATTATTACAGGCTTAAGTTGTACTACCGTTGTCCCTGTCTCTTTTGGTGATCTCCCGAAGGAAAGCTCTGTGACAGTCACCCAGTGTTTGCCGCAATTGTGTTGTATACTTTGATACTATCCGATGATATAGATTTGTTTGGCACAACCGTTCCTGTACGCCATGCGCTGGATATCGACTATGTGCGCGTTCCCGTTCGTTTCGTCCCGTTGGATGTGGAAAGCTGCGGTGTGTTTTGACTTCCCCACCACTGCTTTTGAGGCCCCCGTCAAGCTCAGAAAGAGGCGTTGTGAGAGTTATTCACATATAGTCCATCACATATGTAATCTGTCTTGGACCTTATTTAGACATATGCATCAACTGAGAAAGAACAGGCCTTTAGATCTTTCTCGGCAGCCACCTGACAAGAAGACTTCTTCTGGATGCTTAGTTGTGGCCGGATAATTTAGAGGATACTGTTCTGCAGTCTATGACGTTGAGCCGCCAAAATTGTTCCTTACTTTACCGCTGCAGACCTATCAGCAACAATTTCTCATCGCCCAATATTTTGTACTATATGTTGAAAACCTCTAATTCGTGGTTAATTCATGCATTGATCTTGATAAGATCCAATCTAGGAGAGACCGGTGCTAGTCTGGTAGAACCCCTTTGTAATCTGTTTAAATGAACGCTCCGAACTGGAATTCTTTCTGGTTCATGGGATGAGGCCACTGCTACCCCCCACTTCAACAAAGGTAGCCAACAATCCCCACTCAGCTGTTGGCTAATCGATCACACTAACGTGCCATCCACAAGTACGTCTTATCAACAATTATTCTTTCTCCGCTCAGCATAGGTTCTTTGTTCACCGATCGTGCGTAACAGACATGTCAATCTCTGTGGATAATCTGACAGAGGCAAAAGGTAACAACCTTATCTCATATGCCATCTGCTTTGATTTCGCCAAGTTTCCCGGCCGTGTTCTACGCAGCACACTCTGATATAAATGGAAACTTTGTGGTAGTCGAAGAGAGGATCTTCGCTTGAAAAAAAGAACCTTTATGGTTGAAATCCGATTGAAGCTTTCGTCCCCCTTCCTGATTTCCACGGGGTTGATCGATGGCCAATTCTAGGTCTCCTTTTGTTCCTTCCGCTATTCCATAAGCCAGTGATCTGAAGAGCTGAAATGTCAGTGATCTTGGGGCACTAGCGATTGATCTCGACATAACTGAGCGCTGGCCGGAAGATTGGATCCTACCGTTAAGTGACAAGTGCAAATAGGTTTCGCTCGATAATTACACTTGACCACGCCCTAGTGGTTCTTAGGGCACTCAACGCCAAATAAAACACGAAAGTCGACCTTATGGAAGAATTAGGCATCCGGATGTCGTCAGACCTATTGTTTGTGGACCACTACAAGGTGGTGATGATAAAAAGGGTTTGCCACCAATGGGGTTAATGAGCGTGCTTCTTCCTGCCTCGACAAAAAGCATTCCAAACACTTCGGGGAGTTTGTTCAGGATCGGTTTTTTGAATATGCCGATCAGATCGTGTACACCGAGCTGAAATAAGGCACACCCTTTTCTGTGTCTACCGGGCACATATTTCAAACCAGTCGCTAGCTTAAAAAATGTCGTGTGCTAGCCCCACCTAGAAATCTTGATCAGTATCCGCTTGCATTTCAACGGCTCCGCAGTGGATGGATTCTTACACGCTCCCTTAGAGCAATTCTATCAGTAACTTTTTTCATCGGATCGACCGACGAATGCCGACAAGGACATGCCAGAAAGTTTTACAAGCTCCTTCTATGATCTTACTTCAGGCAACAGGTCTTTTATTATGGGGTTATTAACCACTGGAACAGCCTTCCTTCTGAAGTAGTCAGCTGCATTTCTACATACATAAAAGGGAATGATGATCTTGATGTGTTCAAGACAGATGCGTAACTACTTTTTAAGTCAACGGAAGCCTGCTACTCCAAACCACCATATTAAACACTGAATCGCTAAATCGGTTCTGAATCTCTCGATATTAGTGGTAATCCCAACGTACGTTTGATTGGGTACAGTGGCAATTTACTTCGGAACATTGAATTACACGCAGAGCGAAAACGGATGCACACATTCAAAACAGAAGTGGACAGAAGTATTTCCACGCTACTGTTGTAGTAATTCAAAATCTTCCACAGTAAGCAAAACTCAGTCGTTTGAAACGGTAGTCTTGTTCAACAAAAGCAATGGATTACGACTGGAGTCACACAGGTCGAAGGTGAACCGTGCCTAGAGGGAAGGCTGTTGGCGCGGATGTGATGCGTGGCCTTAGATATCACTGCTAGAACATCGTTCAATGCTCATACCAACTGCGAAAAAAACAACAAAAAGGTCCGAAAGCTGCCAGGGAACCGTGGTCAGGGCATAATTTGGTGGTATGACCGCAACTGTCACGTGATTGCTCAGTATGTTTATTCTGTTGCTAGCATCTACCAGCCGCGGCCTATGGTGTTAGCCAGAAGGCCAAAATGCACGGTGAGTCCATGCTAATAATCGTAAAAAATATCGCGGCGATTGGTAGAAAATATCATAACATCTGACAAAGGACCAGCCTATGGGCTAACGAACAATGCCTTTAAGCTGCTTTTGGGCTTATGTCGACGACGCGGACCTGTGCGGTGCAGGGATTTGACTTGTCGTTTTTCCGGACGGAAGAAACTCACCACGCCCCAGCATAAATCAGGGACGTGGTACCGGTTTTCCACATCCCACATACAAATTAGGAGACAATGTGCAACCACGTCAAAGTTAGTCACCACAATAGTCCAACATCGAAACCGGCTGCACCCAGTTGGCCGGGTAGTGCGTGGTTAATTACCCCTGACTTATTGGATACCAGTGTTGGTGATATCAACAGCGGTCGCCCTCCGTCTACAGCGTTGTACGTTTTGGTGATTCCCTAAATCGGAGCCGTGCGGGAGTTTTGCTAAAATCGCCGCTCAACGCCGTAATGTCGTAAAGGTGCCACCTTTGTTACTTGCTGGGATGCTTCGCACGATGTGTCGCGTTGGCGTAGGGGCACTGGCTCTACTGAGCAGAGTTTCAAAACATTCCTCTGACAAGTCTCTGCTACCTCCGTCAATTGTTGGGGTGGTGCAGAGGCCTTTGTACTCACAGTTCCCCGAGAAGAAACTTGTGTTCGTGTGAAAGATCTAAACATCCCCGCGTTACTCGAAGGAGTGCCACGGGACGCTTCTAGCACAGCTTCAACTAACTAAAACGCTGTTGTAAACTAGTCCTTTTTGATAGGGCAATCCTTTCAACTAAAGTTACTTTGGGAATTTCATGGTGGTTCCCCAATGAATGGTCCATTGCCACGTCCCGAAGTTGCGTCGTGACCTCTTCTGACAAAGGAGGTATTAGCTGACCGAATCTTGTTTGATCAGAAGGAACCAGATTATTTCAAAGTTTAGGCTCCGAACAAATGAACCACAAAACAGATTCCACCCCTCAGAATAGTGAGGGCATTGACGACACATCCACCATGGAACAGTCTAACATACTGTCGTCAACAAATATGGGCAAACAAATTGGCAGTAACACTGTGAGTAAATACTTGGTGGAATAATGTAATAATGAATACACTCAAGAGTCCATACGGGCAGAAGCACGGCTGTGGCGCGCGTGCAAGGCAAAGCAATAAAGTGAACCGGATTCGCCAGTATAGCGACTCTAATGAACAATATTTTGATAGTCGCATTCATCTGTACATTTTCCATGATTTTGGTTTCGCACCTGCTTTCGTTTTAGTCAAGCCACCCATTTTGTAACATCCCGTCCGGGGCTACAAACACAACTCTCCCCGTGCCTCGCTAGCTTGACGTCTCTCTGTATACTCTATTTTCCAGGGTCGGTAATAATACATGGGGTCAACGCGCTGAGTTTTGGCTTTTCATTGTCGATCGATTGTCGATAGTGATCACTGGCAGGGTTACATTTTGTTGGATCAGTTCCAACAATTGGTGAGCCCGTAAATTCCGAACGTTCCGCTACAGTCGTCTCTTGCGTCTTGGTGAGTTCGTTCCTTTGCATACTTGCGTACATATTGTCTTTATTGACGTACACGTAGTCAGTTGCTTTTCTCTGTTGGTGTATACGTCCGGCATATAAGCATTCCTATAGTTCCTCAATTCGGCTTAATTAATTGTTATTGATACCTGAACCGCGTAATCACTACCCATTGTCCGAAGTACTAACTAAGCACGTTGACAGCCTCCGCGTTGACACTAATACTCTAGCGGTCCCTCAGTTCCTTGGAAATGACCCTCTATGGTTTGGTTGCTTATAAGCAGAATTTTTCAACAACGGAATTTTGTCTGATCAAACAAGGTTCTGTCAGTTGTTAGTCAGGCTTCAGAGCAAAGTTACCTCACAGCTTCGCGGTGTTATAGTAAACCAACTGGTATAGCTTAAGTACGAGAGCTTTAAAAAAAAGCAGTTGTTAACTGGGCGACACCCACCGAAAAGACTCGAGTACAGAAACTTTTCCACTACCTCAAGCTAGATGAAAAACGCCCTACAACGCTGCTAGTGCAAATGCAGCAACTCATCGGCAACTCTCACATGGACGAAGCTCTTCGGGAACTCTGGCTTCAAAGATTGCCAGAAGCCACGCAAGCAATAGTTCCCGTTGCTCGCTCACAAACTCTTGCCGAGACAGCGGAAATGGCTGATCAAGTAATGGAGCCTTTTCAGAAACTACTTGATTGCTTGGGGGTACCACAATCTACTGCACGTTCTAAAGTAGGCACGCGTGGTCCCGACAAAATGGTTACCTTAAACGTGGTCTACCAGACATTAAGGCTCTAGGAGCAGAAATCGCAGCTTCGCGACGTGGCTTGAACTAACTTCCTTCAAGCCGTTCTTCAGGTCTTCGACCCAGATATCACCCAGGTACCATACACCGCAGTCACAAAAACTGATTGTTGGTACCACGAACGTTTCAGTAGCCGAGCCAAACAGTGCACCAAACCCTGCACCTACGCCTCATCAAGGCAATGCACACTCAGCATCTGACATAGTTTGGTATTCACGGGTCAATAAATCTGACAGCTCTGGTTTTAGTGGCCATCTATCGAACATCTTTACAACGGTGTAGCTCTTACAGCAGCACGGTAAACACCTCGGATTAAACGTCCTCACGGGTCAAACCACTAACGCTTGCCACAGCACCATTCATCGATAGGTTATTCCCGTACGAGATCAGGCATCTTAACATTCATTCATCTGTTTCTGGCACGAACCGTTTATTAGACTATCAGCGTGCTCCTGATGTTATTTCCTCCATAACATTTTCAACATTCAGGACCGACCCAGAGACAATCTCTGTCGCCCATCCATACGAGTGCAGTTTCGGCCACGGCACATCTTAGCTGGCATCGGACCCTGCAACGTCGTAAGCACTACCTAACGCCGGTACTGCAAGGGGAACACGACTAGCATTAATGTCCTCACTGCACGGTCACTCCTGTTCGTTCATCGGTAGACAGACACCCTTGATTTCCATCGCTCATTTGTTTTTGCAACACCGTGTCAGAAGCTTTGTTAAGCCACATGAGATCGTTTGCGCACGTTTGCAAGGAATAATTCACCTTGTCTGTGCAAACCATGGATATCTCTAAGCCAACAGCATTTCACACTGAGCGGTTGCTTGGATGACACTAACAGCGCAAAACGTACGCTATCGGCTTCATTTCAGTCCACCTGGCATTCACTCGCACGACCTGCCTGAGGATACTTGTCAGGTTAAACACAACATACTATTCCTTGGCTTTGTTCTGGACCAGGTCTATTCGCCTAATAACCTATTTCTTTTTTTGAGTCTATCAACTGTAGACAGGATAACAAAAACCAAAGGCAGTGACACGCAAAGTTGCAGTGTCTATGAAACGTCGACTGTGAAATTATTTATCCCACCGGATACGTTGACATGGTGGGTTATCCTTTTCCGCCTGTCCCTCGAGTACTTCACCGTGTTTTCTCTCTCTCTCTCTTCCAGACGATCCGGATATGGTGCGTGGAGAGACAACTTCCATCTACCTATCGCACAGCACTACACAAACCTAACCCCCTTTTCACTCATGAGTTTTTAAGGTTTGGCAGCCCGCTGCGATAGACAAGAAACGCACCGAAGATTGAATAGCATAAATAAATTAACCATACCAGCGCAGCAACCACTTTGGACCGACCCCCCTCCACCACCGAACTTTGACATTCCCTATCATGTGCAATCATCTTTTGCGTGTATCACACTGTAACTGTGATCAATCGAAAAGACATGATATGTGATTGTTCCTCCCTCTCTGCAATAACAAACGCCTTCTGAGGGAGAGGTATGCGGCAACTCTAATGAATAATATTTTGATAGTCGCATTCATCTGTACATTTTCCATGATTTTGGTTTCGCACCTGCTTTTGTTTTAGTCAAGCCACCCATTTTGTAACATCCCGTCCGGGGCTACAAACACAACTCTCCCCGTGCCTCGCTAGCTTGACGTCTCTCTGTATACTCTATTTTCCAGGGTCGGTAATAATACATGGGGTCAACGCGCTGAGTTTTGGCTTTTCATTGTCGATCGATTGTCGATAGTGTTCACTGACAGAGTTTTATTTTGTTGGACCAGTTCCAACACCAGAAAACAGAAGAGTACACCAATATGTTTGAGTTTTCCGGACCCACCAAATGTTGGAACAGTCTAAGCGAATAACACCCAGCCTATCTCACAGTCTCGGAGCAGGTATGACAAGTAAAACGAAGATTCACAGCGCCGGTGTATTTTTATCGACCTTAAAAAATGGAGCATACAGGGAGGATATGTCAAGCCAGTGTGGGACATAGCAAGACTTGTGTTTGGCTCCGGGATAGAAGTAAAGAATTAGGAACCCCAAAAACATAAAGGTGGGTAGAAAGGCAAAACCACCTAAAATTTACGGTAGAGTGCGACTATCAGAAATATCATTTATTGTAGTCACTACAATTCTCAGCAATATAGAAGTATGAAGGTGAAAGTATGTAGGCAAAGTATATCCTCATAATATGAGCGAAATATGCAAAATATACACATTAGCTGCTCCACAAATAGTTGCACAGAATATTAGCAGACTTGTGTGAAAGTGGTGAGTTCAAAAAATACTTTGAACACTGGATGTTATTAGAATTTCATAGGGTTTGTAAAGTGGAAAGTCTCACAGAGTTAAGGGTAAACCTGACGTGAAAACGCATTTGTCACAAATATGTCGGCCTCGATTAATCGTGGTACACGTAAGAAAACTTTGTGCAACTTGTAGACACCATATAACAGGGTTTTCTCGAAGGGGAAATTCCAGAAATATCCACATGAGGAAATTAACACCAATTAGCATAGGCCCATGGCTCGGTAGAACATGCATGTGAGCTACCCGTTAGAAACGCATACTAGGTGCCTGAAATCAGAAGGCGTTTTAAAAAATGTGGGTCATTTTGCCTCAAAAGATGGCTTCACTGTGCATGGTATCAGAATTTCATAAATTCCACAATATGGGAATCGAGCTTCCTTCAAGTGTTATCTGTCAAGTTTAGTCTAAATTCTTATCCTTCGCAATTTTTCCCTTCACGGACATTGTGGAAATCCATCTTCACCTACGTTGCCCTACCTCCCTCCTTGATGCGAACAACTGTCGTTTATCGGACAACCTCCTTGTTCAATCACAACAACGTTTATTATGACAGCCATTCTCAATGATGCACGACCATGTCTTTTCCTCCGGCGTGTCAAGTGGAACGTCAGTTCTGAGCCTATGGCTTTCGATGTACGCAGTAACGAGTTGTGCAGCCGACGGGCGGTTCAATTCACTTGAGTTATTCATTTATACAAGTTCCTGTAGTTTCAAATGAACTAGCCAATACTCTTCTAAACGATCGCTTCTTCAAGCTCCCCTCCAGCATCTCGAATCTTCTAACACGTTGGGCAGCAAACGCGGGACGTGTACATCACGTTCGTCTTGTCCAATGGAAAATAAACCAACTGTAGGGCTATTGTCATTACGCTCTTTCATAAGCCCCAGCTCTCCAATGAGGTGCGCTCATTTCAAATCTATGCCGGTCTTTTGTTTCATGGTTGCACTGAGGAACTCTGTGAGGATGAGAAGTCACCAAATCGAGAAAATGAACAATGAAGAAGTCAACACAGAGCTGGAAGGCGTAAAACACAAAGGAAAAAAGAGCAGTAGGAAAGCAACGATGTTTGAAGGTTACCCTATCTGTAAAGATGCCCCAGACAATAAAATATGGGTGAGGTATGCAAAGGAAGTCATCGCCTGATAAGCAAGACAGCAAAACAGTCTCGGTAATTGTTACGTAAATTTTGAGTGGGTCATAATTTAACAAATATACAAAGGTTCTCATCCACGGCCAATATCCCTCGAGAGTTGCTGCAACTGGAAACTCACTGAGTGGATCCAACACTACACAGTGCAACATCAATAGAGTTTCATACACGACGTCTGGGCCTGGATACTGGGTTGGAAGACATTAGGAATTTACAGACGGAAACATTCCTGCCCGTCAAGGTCGGCATCTTCGACAGACTATTCTGTTAATTTCATGGAGCAAAGCTGCTACAAAATTGGCGCAACGTTTCATTACACCAAACGAGTTGTTATTCGGACCCTGTCCCTGGAGTAGAGTCCTTCTGAGGGAAGCACCAGCGTTCATCAGCAAAATCAAAGCCTCACCGTGCCTTGCCGAGTTTATTCAGGCTAAGTGCGGGACGATGTGATACGTACTGTTTTCGCGCCGCATTTGCAACGCCACCATTTATGTAATCATTCGGGATGTACTCTCTCATCATGACTGAATAACCAACGCCCCAATTCGGATATCAGATCAATCTTCACTGAGATGCAGCAAGACGTTTTTCCGGTGGTTTGCTTATTAACAGCCAATACTCGGCCATCTTGTCGCCATGGAGGCCTATCTTATAGTGACCGCCTATATAACTCTCATTGATTTAAGTTCTATTCCACATGGCACAAAAATTATACTTGAACTCATGCAAACAAATCGTCCAATGCCCGGTTGCAGTGAAATGATTGCCTGCATGTTTAAAAATGGTGAGAATCATGTGGTGCAAGAAAAACTGCAGAAATAAGTTTCACTTTTGGGCTCATAGTTATACAAATCCCAGAGAGATTGAGGTCGAGGGAACAGGTGAAGATAACTGCAGCAAGGAAGAACACTAGTGTAGATCGCCCAGGAAATATAGTACAAGTATAGACCTATCCTCCAACAAGGTCAGCAGTAGGTGAAACCAGGCGAAAAATCCCACCGAGTATCCGACTAGTCACACCAACTTTGAAAGAAATCACACCAACGATATAACGGACCACAATAAACTTTACATCATCACCCCGGTACACCCACGCTGTGTGCACGTTGCTGCTTGTTACATATATACTGAGATAAATGAAACGGCGAAAGTTAGACTCGAAAGCTATTTGAACTCGAATAGGATGAATGTGCATGAGTTAAGTGAAAAGCAGTCCA
Source organism: Paragonimus westermani (assembly GCA_008508345.1). Taxonomy (NCBI): domain Eukaryota; kingdom Metazoa; phylum Platyhelminthes; class Trematoda; order Plagiorchiida; family Troglotrematidae; genus Paragonimus; species Paragonimus westermani. Next base: position 17,335 of record QNGE01004722.1, on the reverse strand, counting down.
TCATTGTTCTCCCGTTCCTTAGAAAATCTCATCCATTTACTTGTACAATAAAGTTGATGAGGATTCATTGTGATTTCAAAACAATCCATACTGCTTCACAAATGGAGTTGTCTGTCGATTTGTCATTGGCGGTGATCCACTTCGTCGCAAAACCGTGACGAGTCACCCTCAATAAAATCGATTAAGTGTGTTAGTGGAGTTGGCTATCCCGTATTTGGACTTGTTTGTGAAATCTTCATTTTACCCAGCTCTGTCAGCTCTCTTCTTGGTCCAGTTACCTGTACCCAAAACCATCCAGAAGAACGCAGACTGCGTAGCATTGACCATATGTATAATAGCATCAAGAGTGGCCAACCCGGTACCATATTAACGCGAAGAAACTGAAGACTGAAGAGATTCTCACGTTTTGTTGCCTCTGAGCAAGGGGCCCGTACTGACATACGTGCACTGAAGCGTCCTATCATGGTTCCATAGAGTGTTGGACGCACACTCACAAAGTTGTTCGGTAGGCTTACAGCAATAAACTGTCGAAGACCGAAAAGTCTCAGATTCTCCCTGCTACAGCAAAGGCGTCAGACGGTGATTTCATTCAGACGTTCAGTCTTCTGCAGTGGCGGACTGGTGCCGGCGAACCAGCGATCATGGATAATGGGTTGAATCTGGCTGGACCATAAACCGGAAAAGTATCCCAACTCAATTCCTCCATTCAAAGTGGTAATCGTACGGAAAGAATTACAGCTGAGGTGGTATCAGTTACTACGTTAATGGATCCCAAGCACGGTGCTCGCGACTGTTGGCTGATCGTGCCCTTGGATCGAATATGAGACGCTATTTAAACCGATGGTACGGTATATTCCTCTATCTTCCACCACCGTCCAGATATATTATCCCTTTTCTCTGCCTCCCTTTTTCGTTATGTTTGTTATTGTTCCGCCATCTCTCATGAGTGACTCGCGTATGCGTAGACAACCACTGTGCTTCTGCTAGTGTTACTGCTTCTCTTTCTCCCGGAGTGTACCGCTGGATTTTGACCCACAGTAAGTTCCATTTTTTGGACTCTGTGGGCTAATCCGGAAGAGGGTTGTGATGCCCTAGCACTGACACTGATTCTGCCTGAAAAATATCAGGTGGCTATATCGGTCAACGGTTTTCGCAGTCACACATCATTGATTTTGGTTCTTTTCAGAAAGATAGACGTAACTATTTGTGCCCCTGTTGTTGCATTCCAGTGGATCTGCTGGAGCTGGCAGATGCAAGAAAATGGACAGCACTTGCACACGCCGCCTGTCCTCCGCACCGAGGAACAGACAGGCGATGAACAATTAACGAGAATTTGAGTACCATGGGCTCACGTTTTGGCTTCTGATTATTAGCTGACCGAGCTCTCTCAGAGTTATGAGTATTATATAATTTCATCTTCATATACGTCGCAGTACTTAGCCATCCGAATGCTCTACTCAGTCATGACGGAATGGTCGAACTGTGTATTTCGCTTGCAGATAACTGTTGCCCGTTGAGCCGTTCTCTATCTACTCAAGTTCATACTGAGTTAACGTGATCTGATCATTCAAAGAATGTGCTTCGTAATACTCCACGACAAGAAAGATAACTTAACTTTGCAAAATTCTGTGGAGAGGCACTTGTGGAAATTGGATTTAGTACGGTACTAACTGAATAAGTGTACGAAAAGTTGTCTGTCACCCCGAGTGTGAAAAGTCCCCAAAGACTGAGCAAAGAATGTACCCATGTGACGAAATGGACCACTAGACGCCGCTCAGTAATGGAGAAAAGTGAAGTGGCATTGAGCTCACTTATATGAACGGCCACCAGTTGGGTCAGAGAAAGCGACTGTTCATGGATCGAGGAATGATAGGTATTATAAGACACTCAGGAACAAATATAAAAAGGTATCTAATTTTGGCATTTAAAAGTTTAAGGGCTCGGACTGAATAACGACGAAGGAACTGGTAATGATGGTTGAAGTAAAAACAAGGATGATCGATGCAGTCTATCTGAGGAGGGTGATGAAAATAGGGCCGCTTTTCAACGAGTCAGAGATAGAACAGCAACATCAAGAGTAGTCCAACGGATCTGAACGAAATCAACGTTAATGCAGGAGGACTTCTGTTGCTATTTCTATATTCACGATGTGTCCGGGCGTACAGAAAGTTAGGTAAAATGGTTGATCACAAGCCAGTTGGATCGTGCTGACTTAGTTTGCGAGCCTCGTTAATCTGCAAGACAAACTGTTGCGAACGCGACTGTCTCCAAACCCTCTGTTGTCGAGTCAACTTAGTTGCTGAATGCAGCTCCAAAAAAACTCGGAGGAAAGCGCACGTACGTATCATCAGGTCCCCTAGTGTATGCCTACTGAACATTCGGCTCCCATATTAGCCAACAGCAGCAATGGATTTCAAGCTGAACAAATTCGCATGCAGCCGTTATATCCCGTTCCAATTCGCTCGAATTCCATAGAAATATTGGCGCCATTTCGCCACAAAGGCTTAACTCGGTCGCTCTAGGCGTTTGTCCGATTACTTAGGATTTTCTTCAGTGTACCAGTGGTCACCCCGACCTATACTGCTACCTTGACGTGGTGGTCGGGCTTGTGTACTGTTTTGATCCGGCGGGCTATGCTGACTAGGACTCCGGTCCTTCCAGGTGCAACCTTGTCAGACAGGCCAAAGGGGAGCAGTCAGACGAAAAGCAGTTACACTCATAGGATTGTATGTCGCA
>QNGE01004721.1:0-56489 GCA_008508345.1 Paragonimus westermani | reverse complement strand
GAACGCTCTAGTGACTGTCTCTGACGAAATGTCACTAAGGGGGAAGGCCACGAGTCATCGTGTAGATCGGACGGCACATGTAAGCAGTAACGTTTTGCCGTTTGATGGGGGTAATGTACCTACCAGATTGACATGGCGTGAGAAAAACGCGCGTCCGGAGTGGGGAAATTTCCAGCAGAGATGACGATGTGGCGATGTACCTTGCTCTTTTAGCAATGAAGACATAATGTAGTCCACCAGCGCACCTCTTTGTTTACCTTAAGCCAAGTATAATGGGCAGCAATTAATTTGAGCGTGGCGCTGACACTAGGGTGGAACAAAGAATGCAAATGGATAAAAATGGGTAGACGATGAGAAAAGGGGTAGAATTGGACGTGGGATGCCCGCGGAAGTGTCACATACGATAGTGGCTTTGGAAGATGGTAAGGGAATACGGGAACACTGAAAGGATGGGATACATATGGATGGAAAGTTAGGATCAGACATTTAGTTTCAGCAATTTTCTTGAGACTAATGTCTTGCAGGCCAGAAACCGCGTCAACATATAGTCATGAGAACGCGTCAGCAACCACATTGGAGTTTCCTTTGACGTGCCGGATGTCCGTTGTGAATTGCGCCATGAAATCGAGGAGTCGAATTTCGTGGGGAGAATAATTATCCCGACTAGCATTGAAGGCGTATATTAAAGGTTTTTGGTCCATTAAGACAGTGAAGTTCCCTCATGCTAACAAATGACGAAAATGTCTAATGGACGAGTAGATAGCAAGCAGCTCACGACCGAAAGTGCCATAATTAGCTTGCGCTGGTGATAGCTTCTGTGAATAGAATGAGACTGGTCGTAATTCACAAACGACGTAGTGCTAAGGCATTGCGCATGATTAGGGGCATCAGTCGAAAGGATCGGGTGAGCGGCCGGCTGTGGATTAAAATGAGCAGGGGACATCGCTTTGCTGAGCGCTTTCTTCACGTCGTTAAACTCTTGTAGCGCCTCAGGACTTGAAATAACACCCATTTTAGTACCATGTAACAGATTGGTTAACGGCTTCAGAAGCTGTGAGCTGTGAGGAATAAAACGACGGTAGTAGTCAACAACTCCAATGAACCTTTGAAGTTTTTGATGGAATCAGGAATGGGGTACTCTTGCAGCGCTTGCACCTTGGTGTCCAAGGGTTTGACGCCAGTGGCGTCTATAAAATGTCCAGTGAACTCAAGAGACGAGACGCCAAAAACGCATTTCGCTGAATTGATGGAAACTCCGCACTCATTCAACCGCTCGTGCAAAAGATGCGTTTCACGTTTCTCGGGTGAACGACTGGCAACCAAATTACCGTCGAGGTAAACAAAGAAAAAATCCAGACCACGTACAACCTGATCCATGAAAAGCTGAAATGTTTGGGTTGCATTCCGAAGTCCAAAGGGCATTCGAAGGAACTCCTACACGCCAAAGGGAGTTGTAATCGCGGACCCGGGTATATCTTCTTCAGCGACGGGAATCTGGTTATATGCACACACCAAGTCGATTTTAAAGAAAGCACACTTAGAATGTAGAGTCAAAGAAAAATCGTGGATGTGAAGAATGAAATAACGGTCCGGTGCGGTGGCATTGTTGAGCGCTCGGAAATCACCACATGGTCTCCAATCACCCAGTGTTTTCTTGCGGACCAAATGTAAGGGTGAGAACCATGCACTCTTGGATGGAGGGATGTTGTCAATTTGAAGCATGTGATCAAATTCCGCCTCGGTGATCGTCAGCTTTTCGGGAGGGAGACGTCTGGGGCGAACGGCCACTAGCTGTCCCCTGATCACAATGGTGTGTGCAACGTCGTGTTTCAAAGAATTTGGGTGATACGAGGATTTATGAGCTGCGGCCATTGCTGGATCAGCCGGGAATATTTTGAGGGCCTGGGCATCGCCATATGGACTCCGATTGAATACATGATGGTTGATTTGCCTTTAGCACTCAAGAAAGTCAAGCTGTCCAAAAGCGTGTTGTGCTGAACATCAACCAAGAGACCAAAATGAGATAGGAAATCGGCACCTAGAATTGCGGTCTGAACGTCTGCTACCAGAAAAATTCAGCGGAACTGATATCATAGTCCAAGGTCAAGGGTGAGTGAACGTCGATCGTACGTCTGTATCGGGGTTCCGTTAGCGGCTTATAAGGAGGAAACGGGCTGAATACGCTGGCGGTCGCCTACTGCTGAATGTAGCCAGAATCTCACTAATCGATGATGGTGGACTTCTTATCCACAACTGTCGAGGAACGGTGCCATCCATCTTCCTGCTTCCAAGAAGCTGTTTCATGTGTCGTAGCATCTGGGATGATATGGGGTCACCTAGCTCGATTTTGGAAGATAATCGGTACAGCTTCCGCTGTTGAGAAACACCTACTCTGCTAGCTAAGGCGTCTTTCACCTCATCGTACGGCTGGTCTTCAGATATGTTGTCAGTAAGATCCGAAACCTCTTCGGCGCTTTCGGTAGAGATGGACGGAACTATGTAGGATTACATCATTGTTTGTGACTCAGTGCGCCTAGTTCGAAAGAGAGCTTCAACTTGTCCGAACCACAAACGAGGGCTGCTGACTCCAAATTCAGGCAGTTTGATGTGCACTAATGCGGTCAGCTGCTCAGTTGAATCCTCGTTGTCAGACACATCAGCAACGGACGCTCTTTAACACGCAAATTTAATGGGGCAGTAAAGACGTTGTGGTGATTAAACCGAACACCGAAAGAAAAAAGTTATACAATGTGATGAAAAAACGCGTTCGCCGGATAGTGACGACGGAAAAATGTGAGGAATTAACCAAATCGGACTCACTAATTTGCAGTGGTTATAAAGAGCCTCTGACTACCCTCAGTAAATGCAGGTGTATTCCACTGAGTACAGTGACAAAAAAGACGAACAAATGCAACAGGACAGTTACGAGAGTTTCGGCAAGTTATAGTGATAAAGAGCGTGACTCACAGAAAGGGTTCAAAAGGACCACCACAATATTATAAATTACCAGTATCCCAGAAGCGAGGATACTCCGAGTTTACCGTGGGCGGCTGAAACGCAGTCGGTGCTTCGACGGTGTTCGGAGTAGAGCGGAGCGAAAAATGGATGAGATCCGTGTAGTATCGTCAAGCAACTACGCCACAGGCAGAAGAGCAGAAAGACGTGTGTGAACAACATTTTTATTATTATTGCAAGGAAATTTTTAATCAATTCAAACACCATGCAGAGATGACGCAAAACGTTGTTGTACAATAATGAAGCATCGTTAGTAAACAAAACCCGGAAAGATAGCACTACATCTTTAATAACATTAGTATAAAACTGGGTGGCAAATTCATCAGCATTCATTAGCGGTGTATCACATAGCAGTTTGCAAATCATAATGAACATACTGTCCACTAGGCATTTACTCTAAGGGAAATCACGGGGTGTACTCATTAACGAACGAACGTCAGTTGACGTAGACCTCGCCAAAGGATTGATCGTCCGTAACAGTACTGCAACTGCTCGTCTGGGAATCTCATGCTCTAAGAAGCATTATTTCAAACCTTCCATCACGTTGGAGACTGCTCCACATTCTCCTGCGGTTGGCCAACTGCTAGCACCCGTGTCACTGAGAACAACGCCACCTAAAGAGAGAACACAGTATTGTCCTAAGAATATCAGATTCAGATTGGTCACTGCAGTCGTGTGTCAGAATGTCTCGCCCCTTCCAACGATTAGCAATTCTCTTCGATGACACCTGTGCTGAATTCTTGTATGTTCGTTGACTTCGGCACATTCTCAACTTGCTGTAATGAACAATAAGAAGGTACATGCGAACTACTGTTGAACACACTGTCGTACAACATCATTAATATAAGAACGCCCAATCAAGTTGTTCAAGAATCACAGTGATCTACTGAACGCAGCCACTGCACACCACACTGGCTAACCAGGACATAAACAAGTTAAATGGGGAACATTTTCAGAGATACAGCATACAGAATTATCTCTACTTATGCATGCTCGCCCCTTTGCCATCACACAACTGTGTGTAGTGGTAATAGAGTAGTGCTTGAGAAGTCACGTCCCAAAAACCGTGAACGCACAAACCGCAACTCACTTCGGTAATAAAAGCCCCCGGGCTTGCCAACAACCGGTGTACGTATTGATCAGGAGCATTCTGCGTCGACCCATTTACCCACCCGCGATTGAATGGGACATTCGGCTCCGGTCACATGGACCAACTGATGCATCCAATCGACAAACCTACACATATCGATCAGCCCTTATCACCTTGCATCTTGAAGTCTCACACAGTGCGATTACAACACATTGATTCGTCACCTCGGTGATATCGAGAAGCAGCTGTGGGTAGGTGGCAACATGCAGTCAAGCAAAATTCACCCGCGTGCTGATTCTGATTTCACGCTTTCTTCGCCGAATTTTCCGCTGATTTTGTTTATAAGGGAGCATATGAAGTTTCGTCTCCCGGAGGTTCATGTAACTTCACAAACTTGCCGATTTTTTGTTAATATAATCCCAAACCAGCTTACGCTCCATCACAGTGAACAGTATATACGGCAAGAGGATCACGCTGACTTACCCCTGCATTATGTTTGGAAATCATCAGCCACAGCCTAATCGACTTGCTCGTGGCGCTCCCATATAAAGTGGTTTCCTGTTCAACGTGGGGATGATCATAAACACTCGAATTTATCACCCTAGTAGCACGACTGTCTCTGGAGCGTATTTTGAGTGCCATGGCTGAATATTTTGGAGTCACCGAGAAGATGATCGAGGAGAAAAATTTCCGTAAGCATCATTTCGTTACGAACACATGTCGGTTCTCTTCATAAATGCCACCACTAACGAATTATTAGTTTTCAAGTTTTATCTTGAAGACATCAAGACCTTACGAAGCGTAAACATCAGAAGGCACACAATTGACAAAGGATTAAGATGCATGCGGTAAAAACCTTAATGAAAACACATAGAATGTACAAAATGGAGGAACATTACATCCAGCAGTAGAAAAACAAATAGCAGAATATTCACTCAGAGCTCCCAANAGTACCACGAATGTTGCTTGAGTGTTCCAACTAGAGAGTTTGGGAACACTCAGAGAACTGTAGGAGGAAAAGTGCGTGCAGCCCCATTAATCGATCTTATCACATACTGCAAAATTTCTATTTCCCTACGGAGCTCAGTTGCGTTAAACGCAAACTTAATCTCGCACCATAACGACAAAGCAACGTTCCATTTCACGAGAAACGATGTAAAAAGCACGTAGGCATTCATGTGTTATACTAAGTGCAATATTTACAGCAATATCAGTATAACTTTGACGGGCACATAATTCGAATCACAGTGCAAAGATGTCAGTAACGAGATCGTTGGCTTCTTTCGTTGCCCTCAATCTCGCCTTCTGAACCCACCGTTGAATGGTTCTCTTGCCGTCCGCGTGCGATACACCGGGGGTAAGCCTTCTTCATGATGGATTCTACATTTAACAAGTGATGACTGTTTGTGATCGAACATACCAACAATGGCTGCGGCCAGGGGTGAGGAGGCAATGGAGACACGACTGTTAACTCTTCTCCAGTTTATTGTTTTCGCCACTTCATCTGTCAGTAATGTTCTCACTACATTTCGGGTTCAATCACTCGTGTGTACCGCCGACACTGCTGAGAAAGGTCACCTGGGTACTGTGATTCGGAAAAACTGAACATACCAGCTGGGCATATACTTCTGCTCCTTCCAGCTTCATATTCGGCAGCTGCATGCCCCCTATGGACTGCATCAGGAATCGCACAGGGAATGGTGCGGTGTATGACGTACCGGAAGCTGCATGTTGGAATCGCAGTGCATTCACTTCCAGCCGTAGGGCGTGCAACTCCTCGCAGATGCTGATGTTTTGGAGAACTGAGTTCCCAATTACGCCTGGTGAACACGGTGATTACTTGTATTAAACGGACTCACCTTTCAACTCTCCCACTTCTTTGGCAGTGTCGTTTTTGCACACTGCCTCGATATGTGCTGGTGATGGACTAACGATGGTGGAGCTGAATGCTTACTGATTGGCATTTTACCAGTGACATACCTGGAAGCAATAGGGCTGGAGAAAGTGGGCAGGTTCTCCATTGACCTCAATGTCCGTCGTGTTGGAGATGGAGATGCGTGGGACATATTCTCCAATTGTGGTGGTGGAGAATAGTCGATGTCGACGGCGTAAACTGGGGGCTTTGGTTTCTCTTCCACTTCATACGTGGAGTCGGAACGTATGATTGGTTGTCTGCAAATGTGGTATGGCGATTCCACCGTACCTTTTACGTTTGCCATCACGATCCATGGTGACCGTGGGGTCAGACGATTGTTTGTCCGATAACTGTCCCAGGATTCGTTGGTATCTGTAAGCCAATTGCAGGTCATTTAGAAAATGTTAAGAAAATCAAAAGCGCATACCTGTTGCGCGATACATCTTGACTTTATGCAGCTTCGAACCAGTGGGTGCCGTCATTCCACCCAGTAGCAATCTGTGATGCTTTGTGTGTGCTATCTCCGACCAGAGCGCAAACCCTGACTGCGTAATCCACGATTTGTGCACTACCCCCACGCTTTCCTCCTCGAATTCCACTACCTGATACATCTGAAAATGAAAGTGTTCATTAGCGGAAGCATTGTGTTAGTGCCAAAAAGAACGGAATGAAATTGGGTAGAATTTATTTTACTGACAATCTTCCAATTGTGTATTATTGGGTAAAATACAAAGCTGTCCTTGAACGGTAGGAGCAGCCCTTCACACTGAATACGTTCACGGTCTACCAAGCAGGTGGATGTGTATATATGGGGGCACAGGAAAATGTACAGTCTGCTGGAATGCAACATCTTGTCAAAAAAATTGCAGCAGGTTGCGAGATGTTGTATGCGAATACGTCTTCCAGCCAAGGCGATGATTACCGCGGGTAATCCATCCACCAACACCACGCTGTTGGGCTTGACATCGTAGTACATCACGCCTTCGTGAATGAACTTACCCTGTTTGTTCGCTGCTATGGGAATGGATGTTGCCATTGCATCATACACGAGTGCACTGGAATCCGGCAGACGTACATGCCCCCATTATGCGTCGAAAGATCTGCGAAGTGAGCATATTTGGAAATCGTACGAACCCGCGTGAAGTTCTCATCTGCGACTCAAGTGGAAACGCCGAATAAGTCTAGCGGTCCGTGCAGTCTGACGTCCCCACGCAGGTGGCTGAAACAGTGGAAGTTGAACACAAGCTCTGATTCACTGTAGAGAGCATCGATCTGAACCAATTTTTTTGCAACAAGGACCCGACGAAATCCACATAGTGGAGACACCACTTTGGGCAGCAAAGTAGGTGTATGGAAACGGCGAAGTTTGGAAAGTTTTCATAGATTTTTACATCCACTATTCCTTTCAATGCCACGGGACCGATGCACAATAGGGAGTGCCGAAATTTCGTAGCCTTCCAACGGTCGCAGTCCACCGTTGATCGACATTTCCTAGGAAACTCACGAGTCAAGGCCCTTCTCAGTCTCATTAACCTATTGTTCAACTGAATTGTCGGCGATGATTCCAGACGAATTTTCCTTTCCTTTGGGCCCGCTCTCCACAGGTTCGTCAAGCGTTGAATCATTCTCAGGCATACCATGTGCGTGTAATCTAGCGGGAACCGGGTTATCATGTCCACATGTAACCTTTCGAAAGGAGACTGACCAACGTAGTATTCTTCTTGGCGTCCGGTCCTGAAGTCGCTCTTTGCTCGTAAGCGGTAATTGCTAGGTGGGAACACCATTTTTCGGTTAACGTACACTCACGGTGCTGTAAACTTTTCGCAACAGTGGTAACCAGTGGGGTTTCTCACCTGACGAACGAAAGCTCTTGCTGGTGCATCACCAACTACGCAACCCAAAACGACCTGCACATGACGGTTATATGTTGACAGCAACAGGCCATCCCTCAATACAATCGATAAGTCTTCTACCACGCTATCCAAATATTCTGCGACATTCACAGGTTTAGAAAGACCGCAGAATAATCCCACGACGAACACTGGTGTTGAAGGGTATGTTAACATCCCAAGAATGGGCCACGGTTGTAAACGTGAACTGTTGAAAAGGGTTACACCATCAATATATAGCCGAAGTCGGAGAATGTTCACCTCTTTCGTTCGTCGCCCATGTATTCATTCAAACCGAAGTTGACGTATTCTCCACCCTTGATGAATGTACACGCACACTCCCGTCGTGTTCCTAACAGAGTACGTGCATCCAACGGCAACTGAGGCAACACTTCCCTCAAGTGACTGAGCACAGTGCCGACGGCTTTCGAATACAGGTGCGCCTCCATAACAATCGCACGGACAACTTCTGTGGATGTCCTCTTCCTCTCGCTCGTACCGATGACGTCGTCTAAAATGATGATGGCAATAATGTTGAATGACATTGTCACATACCTGTATCCTGCGTCACAGAGATATTTCTTTTCATCACTACTCGAGTGACCACCGAAGTGGAAGACTGAGGAACGCAATCAGCGGACTTTGCTTCCGTTAAGGAATCTCACTTGAAACATTCCAAGACCGGAGAAGTGGTTGCAAGTGGACGTTTGTCTAGGTTTTTAAGTTCACATCACAACCGTCATTTACGTTGATAGTGTTGCAGAACTGGAGGAATCAGTTGCTCTAGTTTAGCCAAACGGTGAGCGTTAGCACGCGAACAACCCCTGGGCACGTTTGACTACTTAGTGCTCATTTTCCACGTAACGAAGCAAGCAGGATGGCTGAAATTGATCGGTTGGTGCCGTCACCACTAATGTGGAGTGGTTCGATAAAACAAAATTCACATGGGCGGTGTAGGTCTGCCGACACGTTTTTGAGTAGCAAGAAAGGTGTGTATTATTTTTATCAGCCTTAAGGCTTGAAAACTGATTTATAGGGATTTTGCCGAACGAATATCAGTGTGTTGCGATAGGAAAACTCAAAGATCTATTAGGGAACGACTGTGTTTCAGTGTGCTACTAGGATCACCGGGTGATTTTGCTCTCCATTTCTCTTTGTAACCACTGTTCATCACCTTCCGTATGCAATTTCTAAGGTTTTCTGCCATCCGCCTTAAAGTCCGATTCTGGAAATGTTGGAGTATCTCGGTGTTTATTGAGAGCGCGCCAATATACCACTGTTACGAAATCAACAATAATATTACCTTCGTAAATAAAACCAAACGCTTGCTATTATATGCTCATTTAGTGGCCAATAAAATGGAAACTATATTCACACACATTTCGGCCAATTATACAAGTAGAATCTTGCGGTATTACCAAACAATGATCGTTGGAACGGAAACTCACCGTCCGCAGTCCTCTACAGAATAAGCTTTACGACCCCGAATTGCACAAACTATTGGTCACGTGCTGTGACTGAACATAATTTATCCAGCGTTTATTGGACTTCAATTAGATAATGTGGGTTCTCCGTTTTTCTACTGTTAACATTGAAAACTGTAAAGCCGAAATTGCTTTACTGGTGAAATCATTGGGTGTCTTACGTAGGACACTCAGAAGACTGTCGGCCGTCTTAGTTTGTTACTGAGGCAACTGTCGGCACCTAGTTCACGGAATATCGAACGCACAAGTTCACGGAAAATGGCTTACAGCTTGAACAGAGCACGTTGGTTAATCATTTGTTCAAAACTCCCTCTATCTACTAAAAAACTTCAGCTACCTCGCTAATCTATTTCGCTGTTAAATTAACGTGACTTCTCAGTGTTTTTGATGAAAATCTTTTCCACATTCGAACAAAAATATTTTCAACAGCACAATAGACATATTTCATACTTTTTAGAGTAATCCGTTCAACACCATCAAGACGGTGATCCAAACTCACATATTACCGATCTATAAACGACAGCAATTACTCCTTGCGCATAATTTTCAGCGACGCTTGCTGGCCGAACGATTACTTTTACTTTGGTTGCCGCGGTGTTTATATAAATGAGCTGTTTGTTGTCTTCTGAATTATTACCATTACGGAACATACCGAGCTTGGAGTGAAACGATGTTGGGGAGTTTCCTGTAGTGATCAGCAATCGTGTGGCTTTCCCAAGGATCCCGGTTGCAACCGTGATTTTTTATTTGTCTGTTCTGTCGCAGGATTCGTTGTAGGCCTATTATAGAGAGACTGATATGAACCCAGTACCACGTTCTCCCGCCATGCAGCTGATTACACGCAGCCAACAAACATTGTGGTAGCTAAGCCAATCAAACGATACAAAATACCCGGAATATGGCTACATTGAAAGAAGCTGTGTACAAACGGTATACGTCAGAGTAAGAGGAAGACGTTTCCGAAAATTGGGAATGACTCACTGGCAAGTCAAAGTCCGTGGAATTAGATGAGCCACCGCCCCGAAGAAAGACAGTGTCAAGAGGTAGGTCCGGACGACGACTGATAGATAATTCCACACACGACATGGAATGAGGGAAGTTCGGTGGCAACAGGTCAACAAACACGCGGAGCTAGAGAAAGTTTCGTCGTGCAACTAATAAGCCAGTGCGAATATCCACGCGGACGAAGAAGACAGAGACGGCGCGCGGTAACTCCGGTTTAATGATCAAGACGACCAAATTTAAATAAGTGATGGTGATGCTTTTGAACAAGCGTACAGGTGAAGTTAACGAAACGGTATGTAGAAAAATACACAAGAGTTGCGAAGTATAATTGTGAACTGTAAACATTGCACACTTCCGTTATTCCACTTTTCAAGGTCGTTTAATTGGGTTCTTTCGGGCAGTGTTTGACGCACTTGGAGTTTCTGCGCACGCGTCGTATGACGAGCTTTTGGTTGCAGCCGTGCTGGCTGAGGTACACCTCCCGCTTCATTCCTTTCCCCCTTTGGTTGCTGCCGTTCATCCCAGACTAGGCTAGAGCCAACTGGTTGTCGTGTTCCCAAACATTACTGGATACATATGGCTTGTTCCCAAACCCTACTGCGTTTTTAGGTCGATGCGTGTTGTGACTGCGTTTCGACTGTTCTGCAGGAAAGGCGTCTTACAATGTCAGGTGGACGAGGGTCGAGCGCATACCCACTTGTTCACTACAGGCTGACAAGTGTATTCCCATGTAGCACGACCGTCTCTTGAGTGTCTTTTGACAGTCTTTTGAGTGTCTTTTGACCGTCTTTTGAGTGTCTTTTTAGAATCTTAACTGAACACCTCTAAGTCACTCAAAAGACGGTCGAACGGAAAATTTTTCGCAGGCCTTATTTCGTTTCTAACACTTTGCCTTCTCTCTTAATCGCCATAGTTAACGATTTCGTCATGTTTTCAAAGTTTATCTCAACGAAAGCACGCCTTCGCGCAGCGTATTCTATAAATCCCCCTTAGTTTGAGAAAACACGGCTTGAATGCGTTAAAAGTGTAATCGACATATGTGGAATGTACAAAATGCAGGACTATTGTTCCATCACGGACAACCGCCTGAGAGTCCAAGTCTGAAATAAGTGGAATATCTCAGTTAATATGGAAAATACGACCATAGACTACTGTAATGGATTCGACGATAATATTACGCTGAGCAATAAAATCGTACCCTCACTAGTCTACGAAATATACGTGACCGTGCAGCGGTAAATTAAATGTTATCTCATCTAGGCCAAATATACAAGTTCTGGGAATCCTACTGAACGTCCAATATCTCAGTTATCATTGGATAAACGACCAGACATCCCTGTAATGGGATGGACGAGAATATTACGCAGAGCAATAAAATCATACCCTCACTAGTCTGCGAAAACTGGGTGACCGTGCAGAGGCAAATTAAATTTTATCTCATCTAGGTCAAATATACAAATTCTGGGAATTCATCTGAATTTTCCCAAATCTCAGTGATTGTTACAAATACGATAGATAAAATGGAACACTTACTGGTCAACCGAACGTCTGCATCGCCTTCCATTTGTCTTCTTTCTCTCATGACTTTGTTGCGCGTGTTTTGTATCCAACGCTGTATTTTTTCTTTCACGGTGGCCTGAGACACTCCAACGTACTGATGTTTCATAACGGTCTCTGTAACAACAGTCATTTGTTCATAAACCAACTCACCATCGATGGCGGTCGCTAACGGGGGTGGATGCCAAGGAGAAACGATTGTTCACTCCTCGCCAATTGACGTTCGCGGCCAAGTAATCAGTCATGGTCGACCGCATGACGTTGCCGATGCAGTCACTCAATGACTTGCCGCCCAACTTTGACAGATAGCCCACCTTGTGGGAGTGATGTAAGGGGTAAAGTAATTATCAGTAACAGGTAGTTATCGCTGTCTTCCAGTTTCAAGTTCAGCAGCTGGATATGTTCAACCGTGTGCATTGGGAAGCGCACAGGAAGATTAGGGATTTTGCAGCTGCTTTCAGCATGTTGATAACGCAAAGCGTTCACCTCCAGCCGAATAGCGTTCAATTCTTCACGTAACCGAACGTTTTGAGCAATCACGTTGTTGTTAAATCGTGAAAGCTGTTCTGTAATTGTCACCATCATGGCTAACGCATANATATATATATATATATATATATATATATATATATATATATATATATATATATATATCCATGCACATTTACTCGCCACATACAACGCACACATATATGCAAACACGTTCGCACATTTTGGAAGAAATTTTTCCGTACACTTCACGCATTTATTAAACACATGTATTATATGTATATCAGGCAAACACCAGCTTAGTAGCACGACCGTTCCCTAAGCGTTCCCCAAGTGAACCCTGGGTATTCCAACTGGACAGTTTGGGAGCACTCAGGGAACTGTAGTTGGAAAAGTGCGTGCAGCCCCATTAAGCGATCTTATCACATACTGCAAAATTTCTATTTCCCTACGGAGCTCAGCTGCGTTAAACACAAACCTAATCTCGCACCATAACGACGAAGCAACGTTCCATTTCACGAGAAACGATGTAAAAAGCACGTAGGCATTCATGTGTTATATTAAGTGCAATATTTACAGCAATATTAGTATAACTTTGACGGGCACATAATTCGAATCACAGTGCAAAGATGTCGGTAACGAGATCGTTGGCTTCTTTTGTTGCCCTCAATCTCGCCTTCTGAATCCACCGTTGAATGGTTCCCTTGCCGTCCGCGTGCGATACACCGGGGGTAAGCCTTCTTCATGATGGATTCTACATTTTGGAATGGGATTCTACATTTAACAAGTGATGACTGTTTGTGATCGAACATACCAACAATGGCTGCGGCCAGGGGTGAGGAGGCAATGGAGACACGACTGTTTACTTCTCTCCAGTTTATTGCTTTCGCCACCTCATCTGTCAGTAATGTTTTCACTACATTTCGGGTTCACTCACCCATGTATGTACCGCCGACACTGCTGAGAAAGGTCACCTGGGTACTGATTCGGAAAAACTGATTATACCAGCTGGGCATATACTTCTGCTCCTTCCAGCTTCATATTCGGCAGCTGCATGCCCCCTATGGACTGCATCAGGAATCGCACAGGGAATGGTGCGGTGTATGACGTACCGGAAGCTGCATGTTGGAATCGCAGTGCATTCACTTCCAGCCGTAGGGCGTGCAACTCCTCGCAGATGCTGATGTTTTGGAGAACTGAGTTCCCAATTACGCCTGGTGAACACGGTGATTACTTGTATTAAACGGACTCACCTTTCAACTCTCCCACTTCTTTGGCAGTGTCGTTTTTGCACACTGCCTCGATATGTGCTGGTGATGGACTAACGATGGTGGAGCTGAATGCTTACTGATTGGCATTTTACCAGTGACATACCTGGAAGCAATAGGGCTGGAGAAAGTGGGCAGGTTCTCCATTGACCTCAATGTCCGTCGTGTTGGAGATGGAGATGCGTGGGACATATTCTCCAATTGTGGTGGTGGAGAATAGTCGATGTCGACGGCGTAAACTGGGGGCTTTGGTTTCTCTTCCACTTCATACGTGGAGTCGGAACGTATGATTGGTTGTCTGCAAATGTGGTATGGCGATTCCACCGTACCTTTTACGTTTGCCATCACGATCCATGGTGACCGTGGGGTCAGACGATTGTTTGTCCGATAACTGTCCCAGGATTCGTTGGTATCTGTAAGCCAATTGCAGGTCATTTAGAAAATGTTAAGAAAATCAAAAGCGCATACCTGTTGCGCGATACATCTTGACTTTATGCAGCTTCGAACCAGTGGGTGCCGTCATTCCACCCAGTAGCAATCTGTGATGCTTTGTGTGTGCTATCTCCGACCAGAGCGCAAACCCTGACTGCGTAATCCACGATTTGTGCACTACCCCCACGCTTTCCTCCTCGAATTCCACTACCTGATACATCTGAAAATGAAAGTGTTCATTAGCGGAAGCATTGTGTTAGTGCCAAAAAGAACGGAATGAAATTGGGTAGAATTTATTTTACTGACAATCTTCCAATTGTGTATTATTGGGTAAAATACAAAGCTGTCCTTGAACGGTAGGAGCAGCCCTTCACACTGAATACGTTCACGGTCTACCAAGCAGGTGGATGTGTATATATGGGGGCACAGGAAAATGTACAGTCTGCTGGAATGCAACATCTTGTCAAAAAAATTGCAGCAGGTTGCGAGATGTTGTATGCGAATACGTCTTCCAGCCAAGGCGATGATTACCGCGGGTAATCCATCCACCAACACCACGCTGTTGGGCTTGACATCGTAGTACATCACGCCTTCGTGAATGAACTTACCCTGTTTGTTCGCTGCTATGGGAATGGATGTTGCCATTGCATCATACACGAGTGCACTGGAATCCGGCAGACGTACATGCCCCCATTATGCGTCGAAAGATCTGCGAAGTGAGCATATTTGGAAATCGTACGAACCCGCGTGAAGTTCTCATCTGCGACTCAAGTGGAAACGCCGAATAAGTCTAGCGGTCCGTGCAGTCTGACGTCCCCACGCAGGTGGCTGAAACAGTGGAAGTTGAACACAAGCTCTGATTCACTGTAGAGAGCATCGATCTGAACCAATTTTTTTGCAACAAGGACCCGACGAAATCCACATAGTGGAGACACCACTTTGGGCAGCAAAGTAGGTGTATGGAAACGGCGAAGTTTGGAAAGTTTTCATAGATTTTTACATCCACTATTCCTTTCAATGCCACGGGACCGATGCACAATAGGGAGTGCCGAAATTTCGTAGCCTTCCAACTGTCGCAGTCCACCGTTGATCGACATTTCCTAGGGAACTCACAAGTCAAGGCCCCTCTCAGTCTCATTAACCTATTGTTCAACTGAATCGTCGGCGATGATTCCAGACGAATTTTCCTTTCCTTTGGGCCCGCTCTCCACAGGTTCGTCAAGCGTTGAATCATTCTCAGGCATACCATGTGCGTGTAATCTAGCGGGAACCGGGTTATCATGTCCACATGTAACCTTTCGAAAGGAGACTGACCAACGTAGTATTCTTCTTGGCGTCCGGTCCTGAAGTCGCTCTTTGCTCGTAAGCGGTAATTGCTAGGTGGGAACACCATTTTTCGGTTAACGTACACTCACGGTGCTGTAAACTTTTCGCAACAGTGGTAACCAGTGGGGTTTCTCACCTGACGAACGAAAGCTCTTGCTGGTGCATCACCAACTACGCAACCCAAAACGACCTGCACATGACGGTTATATGTTGACAGCAACAGGCCATCCCTCAATACAATCGATAAGTCTTCTACCACGCTATCCAAATATTCTGCGACATTCACAGGTTTAGAAAGACCGCAGAATAATCCCACGACGAACACTGGTGTTGAAGGGTATGTTAACATCCCAAGAATGGGCCACGGTTGTAAACGTGAACTGTTGAAAAGGGTTACACCATCAATATATAGCCGAAGTCGGAGAATGTTCACCTCTTTCGTTCGTCGCCCATGTATTCATTCAAACCGAAGTTGACGTATTCTCCACCCTTGATGAATGTACACGCACACTCCCGTCGTGTTCCTAACAGAGTACGTGCATCCAACGGCAACTGAGGCAACACTTCCCTCAAGTGACTGAGCACAGTNGGTGAGATGGCGGCTTATCGAGCTCAGTGGCGTGTATGTTGTTGTTTGTCCGAGTCGTCTGTGAAGTGAGTGCATTTAATGACGCAGGGCAGTGAAAGCCGTAAGGAAGCTGTGTTGTTGATGACGCCTTATTTGCACTTACAGCTCGGTTGTTTGTTTGCAGGGTGTAGGCACCTTGATTTTAAATGTTTGAATATAGACGTAGTCATTTTCAGTAGTTAGGTTCCTTTCCGTCCCCTTCTTTTTTCTTCTCTCTACCTATATAGGGTTTGCTTTTTCTTCATGGTTGTGTGGCAGTTAAGCATTAATATGAGCCACTGATGTATTTTTGTCTATGATGATGATGATGCTGTGGCGTAGTTATCCTAACAGTTCCTGTATTTCTGGAGATGGACCCATCACTGGGGTTTGTCTATTTCGCGGCCGAGTTTTTCAGCAACCGAATTTCGTCTGGTCAGGGAAATTTCACTCAGTGTCTAGGCTTCCGAAAGAGATCACAATGCAAGTACGTGACGTCCTCCTCACTCAACTTGCGCAACATCGCTACGATACCCTTAAGGAGGCCGTAATCAAGCGGTTAACCACGTCAGATACGACCCGCTTGTAACAGCTGTTCAGTGGGTAACAGCTGGGTGACATACGTCCCTCTACACTATTACATTAGGTGCATCATCTTCCTCGTGGCTCCCACATGGATGAGCCACTGCTACGCGAGCTATGGATGCAGAGGCTGCAGGAGATAGCCCAGATTATAGTATCCGTAGCCCATTCGTGGCCGCTGTCAGAAGCTGCCGAGATCGCCGACCAAGCGTTTGAGCGTTTTCGGCCATTTCTGCACAATTCGAATGGTCCCAGAGTAACTGTCATCCCTACCACATCAACCGCAGAACAGCCTGTAGGCCCACACTCAACCGACCTTTCAGAGGTCAAGGCCTTATTGGCGGAAGTGGCTGCTTTGCGCAGGGACTTAGACAAGGTGACGATTGACCGTCTCCGAAATCGCTTCCTACGAGGTTGCCGTACCAACAGGTCGCCACGTCGACGTGACTCACAGTCCCACAAGGGCTTCTGCTGGTATCATGAACGGTACGTTGCTAAGGCCACTCAATGTACAACACCTTGCTCTCGTCCCTCTCCGTTTCAGGGAAACGGACGCGTAATGGCGACTTACCTCGCCGGCGCATCCACCCCCAATCGCCTTATCTTTGTTCTGGATCTTTCCACTGGGACCGCATTCCTGATGAACACCAAAGCGCATGTCAGCGTAGTCATACAACCCCCCTCCGAGGCGATACAGTCAGGCGCTCATCTGCCTGTCGCCTATGGCACTGTTATCCAGACTTTTGGCCAGAGTTCGGTGACGTTAAATTTGGGTCTCCGACGAAAATTCCGTTGGGTTTTCGTTGTTGTTGCCATCCAGTTTGCCATTATCGGTATCGATTTCCTCCGGCATTCCGACCTCTGTACGCAACACGGCTGCGGGACTCTTTTTAACAATTCCCATAATCATTCTGGAGATCAAACGCTGTGCCCGGTGTGACCTCCAATGTCCCACATCACATCGAAACCAAAGGCCCGCCCGTATCGGCTGGACCCTGCAGATTGGCCACTGAGAAGCTTAAACTCACTAGGGCAGAGTTCGAACACATGATGGAGCTCGAGGTCGTTCGCCCTTCCGATAGTTCTTGGGCCTCACCACTGCATTTGATTCCCAGAAAAATCAGGGAACTAGCGTCTTTGCGGTGACTACCGTGGTCTCAAGAGAGTTGCAGTCCCCGATAAGTATCGTATTCCGCACATGCAGAATCTTACGACCTTCCTCGCGGAAAAAAACATCTTCGACAAAATCGACCTAATCCGTACTTATTACCAAATTCCAGTGGTGGCCGAAGATATACACAAGGTTGCTGTGATTACTCCATTTAGCCTCTTCCAGTTTTTGCGAATGCCACTTAGATTGATCAACGCCGCCCAGACGCTTCAGCGTTTTATGCACGAAGTCACCTGTGATCTGGAATTCGTTTATACCTACCTCGATGACATATTGGTTGCTAGCTCTTCTGAGAAGACGCACCTTTGACATCTACGTAGCTTATTTGAACGGCTAACTAACTACGGCGTTACAGTCAACCCAACAGAGTGCGAGCTAGGCAAATCGGCTATCGAGTTTCTAGGTCACCAGGTTTCAGCCCATGGAACTGCTGCTTTTCCTGCTAAAGTTCAAGCTATCCAGGATTATCCTGAACCTTCCTAATTTAAACAGCTTCACAGATTCTGTGGCCTGGTAAACTATTATCGTCGCTTCATTCATTGTTGCGCGTATATTGTGCAGCCGACGACCGAACTCCCACGCGGAGGTTATCTTAAACTGTCATTCACCGATTCAGTGCGTATGGCATTTGAAGAGCTTAAAGAGGCTATCTCCAAAATAACTCTGTTCGCTCATCCTGACCCTAGTGCAGAGTTGTCGATTGTAACCGACGCTTCCGATACAGCGCCGTGTTGAAGCAGTTCGTTGAAGTTCAGTGGCAACACTAGCAATCTTTTCTAAACGGTTGCAGCCTACCGAGTCTCGCCACAGCACGTTCGGAAGAGAATTGCTTACAATTTACCTCGCGATACGCCATACTGCTGAAGGTCGACAGTTCACAGTCTGCACTGACCATGGGCCATTGGTGTGTTCGTGGAACTGATCGTTCCAGAGAAATCAGGCACTTGGACTATATCTCTCAGTTTACGACAGATATACGGTATGTCTCAGGTATCCTCAGTCCTGTCGTTGACGCCCTCACGTGTATATCAGGTAATTGATGCTAATACTGTTGCTCTTGATTTGGCCACCATGGCCGCTGCTCAAACAGGCGATTCTGAGATAGAGTAACTTCGTCAACGTAGCTCCTTCAAAATACGACCCGTTCCTTCAACTTCCTCTGAGAGCATCATCCTGTGTGATGTTTCGCAAAACGCACCTAGGCATGTAGTGCCCTTATCGTTTCGTTGTGCGGTGTTTAACGCACTGCATAACTTATCGCACCCCGGCATACGTGCTTCAGTGAAGCTTTCAGTGAACGTTTTGTATGGCCTAAAGTAAACCACGACGTTCGTAACTGGGCCCGTTGCTGTCTAAATTGTCGACGTTCCAAGGTTCACGAGCATACCAAGAGCCCTATCGGTATCTTTACTGCACCCGGAAGTCTTCATCACGTGCACGTCGACCTAGTTAGACCGTTACCACCTTCTAACAGCTTCATCTTTTTCTTGACTTGTGTCGACCGTTTTACTATGTGGCCGGAAGCAATCCTACTCCCTGATTACGCGTCCGAAACAGTAGCTCACACTTTTTTAGAACACTAGGTAGTTCAGTTTAGATGTCCTGCAATCGTGATTGCCGATCGTGGTTCTCATTTTGAAGGATCTTTCGCAGATTTCTTGAATACCATCGAATGCAGACACACGCGCACTGCCGCCTATCCCCCAGAGTCCAAGGGGATGGTAGAACGTCTTCATCGTCAGTTGAAAGCAGCCCTCTGTGCTCAGTCGAGCCCCACCTGGCAAGAAGCTTCGCCTCTTATCCTCCTTGGGTTCCGTAACACCGTCAAGGTGGACTTGAAAGCCACACCAGCACAACTCGTCCACGGTCGCACCCTACGTTTACCCAATGAGTTAGTGTCTCTTTCAACACACTTAGAGAATCATATGCAACAGCTGCGTTCGGTTCAACCACGGGAGCAGTCGTCATCCGTGTATTTGCACATGAAAATTATTGCATGCCTCTTGTATAACGTGGATCTCCGTTTACCTTAGTGGCTTTCTGGGGGAAGCTCTATAGTGACTTCTTAGAATGGACTCATTTTTATTTGGTATTTTATTGTGAAATTCGACAATTCCTGTCGGGGCATGTTTGTTTAACCTAATTGTATGCTCTATTTACACTGATCAGAAATTCCTCACTTATCCGTTCCGCGCGCTACACGCAGGACATTTGCTGGCCGTACACTTACTTTATCCTCGGTTGTGACAATATACATAGTATTCTGCTGTTTATTGTCTTCTGAATGATTGCTGTTGGGTGCGTCATCAAGCCTGGAGTGAAATTTTGTGGGACAGTCACCCACATTGTCATTTGGCAGCCGATCTCGTCACTAAGTCGCCGGTAAATGAGAAAGCACCATCTTGTCACGACTAGCCCGCCGGTGTTCGCTAAAACCCGTCGCTTGGCATCGGAAAACTTAGAAATATTACGTTTTAAGTTCTAGTACATGCTCTAGCTTGGCGTCATCTGCCTGTCGAAAAGCGTTTGAGTCTCAGTCCTCCGTATGATGCCGAAAAAGTCGGAAGACTGGGGCCCATGTGGGAAGTACCTCGCACTTAATACCGCTACGGTACCCGACAGGCACCTTATTCCACATGTTCAGTACGCTCCGGCTAGCCGCAAATGCGCCTGTGTTTTGATAAATACAATGAGAACACCACAGCGTTAGGAGCAAATTGTAGCACTCTACGTTTCAACCACCTCAGGTGGCCTTCCTCGGGAGTGTTGTAATCGAAATCACATCACGTTAATGTGATTTCGATTACAACACTCTTAAGGAAGGCCACGCGAG
The DNA here is from genome assembly GCA_008508345.1 of Paragonimus westermani. Lineage (NCBI taxonomy): Eukaryota > Metazoa > Platyhelminthes > Trematoda > Plagiorchiida > Troglotrematidae > Paragonimus > Paragonimus westermani. The sequence goes on along the minus strand of QNGE01004721.1, from coordinate 35,826 downwards.
GTGGTTGAAACGTAGAGTATTGCAATTTGCTTCTAACGTTATGTTATTCTCAATCTGTTCATCAATTACGTGTTAAATACGACGCCCAAACTGTTTGACTTCATTCGTACTAAATTTGGTGCGGGTATTTTACGTCTCTGTTTTCTCAAAACTCAATGTGGTTCGCGCTTACTACGAGATCCTGGTTGCCCCTGAAAATATCTAGAAAACAGCGGTGGTTATACCAGTCGGCTTGTTCGAATTGATGCTGTTTAGTTTGGGGAATGCTGCGCAAACGTTTCAGCGATGTGTGGGAGACTCCACAAATGGCCCGGACTTGATCCATCACCATATCGACGAACTTCTTATGGCCAGCGCCTTTAAAAGGAACTTAAAACCATCTACACTGTTCTCCAAAAGATTTGTAGCGTTTTCTACCACTGTTAATTCGGACAAGTATGTTTCTGTTCGACTAGTATTCCAGTCTTCGGAACATCACGTCGAACAGGATGGTATTCAACCGCTGGCAGGTAATTCGCTACTTCCCACTTCCTTAGACGATTGCCATTACCCGTCATTTTGACGACATGGTCGCTTTAGTCTGCATTGTACACATCTGATGCATTGCTTCGCCGACCTACCGCGTGTCAGCAGCAGCTATAGACTCCTTCGACCGTATCAAAGAAGCGCCAGCTGCTGCAGTAATTGTGTACCACTTCGACGATAAAATCATCCCTAGCGTAATCATGGACACGTCATCAAAATAACAGTCATCAGCCTTACCAAAAGGTATGGCGGTCCCGGCCGCCACTCACATCAACATTGACATCGAATATCCTAGAAGAATACGATACTGAAAAGGTTAGAAAGACTAATCATTAAAGGCAAGGCGGAAGAATTAGGAATGGTGTGAATGCAGGTACGCCCTTGATTGTGATGCACTGCCATCTCGGACAGCGTCCCTAACCAGCAATCGGAATGATCACGAGGACTCCAGCCAGCTAAGCGACACCTACCGAATTCGTTCAGTGGATCAGTGAGGGTCTTCATATTTCGTGGCCAGGTTGTTGATTGACCACCACGCGGTTAGTGGTCTCTATGTATAACGCGCGGTGCGGCGAACGGTCAGCTGACCTGCGGAATACGTGACCAAACCATCGCAAGATGTTCAACATTGTTAGTTGACCAATTGATCGCACATCCTGAGCGCTTCGAATTGCGCGCCGACGAACGGTTGTATAGATCACGCGATCAGTTCACCTGTGGGTTAATTGGCGGGGACTACGGTGGTGAAACACAACAAGTCTGTTTATATCTTCGTTGCAAACAGCCCACATTTCTTAAACAGAGCAAACCGGAACATACGGAAGCATTATATACCCTTCTTTTTGGCGACTGCCGAATGTCCGATGTCACAGATGACGCAGGCTGGTAAAGACAACTCGTGTCTGTTATCCTCTCTTAAATCTCATCAGTGGTATTACCAGCTGACAAGACAATCCTATCCAACTATGTGAATATGTCCACAGTCTCGAGTGGATTACCTGCAGTGAAGAATATAGGAGTGGGAATACCCCAGTCTTGAAGCAGCACTTTGCATTTTGAAGGTGCGAAGCGTATTCCATATAAGCCTGCCCACTGTTTCACTCTGTTTAACATGGTTTGCATGCCTTCAACAGATGGGCTAAGTAAGACGTTGTCATCCGCATACTCCAGGTCGGTCAACCTAGCTCCAGGATGAAGCACAGCACCAAACCCACGGGATTCTTTAATTGCGCCTTCCAGAATGTCGTCCATGACAAGGTTGGACAAAGAAGGGGAAATCGGACTCTCTTGACGAACACCGCTAAAAGTGATGAACAACCGAGACAGTTGTCTATAAATCCTCATCCTGCTTTCAGAGTACGCATACAGTGATCTCAACACATGTTTCCCAAGTACTCCCTTACAAAGAAGACAGCTCCGGAGAATGTTACGAGCAATCAAATCGACAACAGCCGTTAGGTTTAAAAGGACTCTGACTGTCGGCTGCCTATAAGAGTGCCAGTGCTGAAAGATCCGTCGCGCCCTTGGCCGGATCGGAATCCTACGTATCTGACGTATCTGACTTTCTTTCGTCTAGTGAGTTGACGAAATATGAAGCTAGAGAGTAACTTGAACTCAACAGACTAGGTTAGTGCCTCTGTGGCTGTCACACAGACGTTTTGCCCTCTTCTTGAAAGCAAGTTTCCGTTGATAGGCATCAATCGTGAGGTATCTTTTCAGATTCCTAAAATCATGTGGAGGAGTTTCGTGAGCTCTGATATCAACCTCTCCCTACCATATCTGAGGAGGTCTGATCTGAATGCATTGTTACGTTTCAATAAATTGAGCTCCAATGCCACTTCTGCTATCCACGAAGGACCGTCTGGAACGAAATAATTGGTCATTCGGGTCCCGTCGCCCACATGGTCGGATTGAGGCCAACTGAACTGTTTATCAGTGATCGGCCCACCTGTCAAATCGGCGCGATTAGCTGGTAATAAGTGAACCATCTTTTTTGCATATGATCTCACACCGACTCGGCGGACAGTACAACCATGGAAAACAGCCTTCTGCTATTCCCAAACAAAATGCACTCTCCGTCTCTTGACTGTTCGACCAAATGGTGCTCACTGTCTTTGCGCAAGCCTTTAGTCAGCTTGCGTTCAAGTTCTCGAAAACCCTCACCAAACTCAGAACTAGGTGAAAACGAGCGACGCTTGTTCACAAGGTTGCTCGACGTGATAATAATCCGGTTCCGTCGCAATTGCACAACCCATTCGGAACATACCTTTTAACCGCATGCTTTCATAGTTGCTGCAGTTTGTTCCCGTTCGTCAGATTCACTTATCTGACATGAACTAGACAATTTTCTCAATTCTTCATGGTGAGCGTTCTTTACATTCCTCGCTCGAATGCCAGTCAAGTTTTTTGCATTTACGAGTGTGTAACCTCTGGGCAAAGGACAAAACAAAACGGTCACGCTCAACAGTACGATCCGAGTCCAGGTGATTGCTTCAAAAAGCGCGACAGTTTTTAACAGTTGTACCACCTGTAACTAACTGCAATATCGTTCACCTTTGTCCACAGCTGAAAAGCATGGTGCCTCTTCCTGAGTTGGAATACAGTTCTCGAAATATAGAGACCTTAGGATATGCACATCTGCAACAGTATTTCGTCGTTGTCAGTGCGTTGTGCCCGAACACTAAACATACCACCCAGACTCTTCTCTGTAGGGAGGCGGCCAAGCAAAGCATCAAAATCGCCGGCTAGCGTGATGTCTGAGTATTCAGTCTGCTTCAGTAGGTCATCAAGAGCGTTGGAGGACGTACCTTTGGTAGCACCCGAGCAGCTATCCGTTGGGGCGCACGTCAATATAATGATTACACAACGCCTTTCTGATTTGCGCTAAAAGACTTTAACCGATATATTGAGTCAGACAGTGCACAATAGACTGTTCACCGGGATCCGTTCGAACAGACATTGCTCTGCTCTGGAACTCAGTGCAATTCGCACTCCATCTTGACGACAAGATCCTCATCATCATCAGCATAACAGCCATGACCCTGACCAAAGGTACTGTGGCTCGGGCCGCCGCTCACCTCAACAGTGATGTGAAATATCCTAGAAGGAAACGTTACTAAGAAGATAAACAAATACTAGAAGACCAAGCGGTAAGACTAGAAATGGTATAAATACAGGTACGCCATTGACTGCGACACATCGCCATCTCGGATAGCGTCTCTAACCAGCGGTTTGAGTAATCACGAGGACTTCATCCCGGCAGACGATGCTTGCCCACTTTGCTCAGTGGAGCAGTCAGGGCCTTCATATTCCATGACCACGTTGTTGCTTGACCACCACGCGGTTTCACCCAGCTGTTGGTGGCCTCAGTATATAATGCCCGGTACGGTAAACGCTCAGCTGGCATACGGAGCACGTGACCCAACCATCGCAAGCTGTGCAACGTAATTAGTTGAACAATTGATCGCGCATCCCGAGCGTTCCGGAATCCGCGCCGGCGGACTGCCACATTGCTCACGCGATCAGCCCACTTAATGTGGGCCAAGTGGCGGAGACAACGATGGTCAAACACAGCAAGCCTGTTGATATCTTGCTTGCGAACAGGCCACGTTTCACAACCATACAGCAAAATGGAACGCACACAGACGTTATACACCTTTCCTTTCAGCGACAACCGAACGTCTTTTCGACGCCACAGATGACGTAGTTTGGCAAAGGCAACTCGTGCCCTTGCTATCCTCACTGATATCTCATCAGCAATATTGCAGGCGGACGAGATAATGCTACCCAAGTGTGTGAAAATCCACAGTCTCAAGCGGATTGTGTGCAATAAAGAAAGTAGGGATGGAAATGGCCCAGTCTTGAAGCAGCACTTTGCACTTTGAAGGTGCGGAGCGCATTCCGTACAAACCAGCCCGGTCAGTCACCTTGTTCAGCATGATCTGCATGTCTTCGGCAGAGGGGCCAAGTAAGACAACGTCATCCACGTGCTTCAGAAACCCTTAGAGAGAATCGCTTGGATCGACGGCTATTCACAGGTGAGCTCAAGTGGTTAACGATGCTAGAATCGTAGACTTGCGTCTCCGGCGCACAGCACACATCAGGCTCCAGATTTGAGGAAGTATTTGTCAGAAGAGCTTGCTGACCAACTAGTCGGAGAGCATGGATCTTGGAGGCGCCCACCTTCACCAGTTTTCTTAATTTCAAGAAAAATTTACCGCGCGAAGGCATGTGGAAGGCAAGAAGCTTGAAGATGTTAAATAGTGGGGAAATGTCGTGATGTGTGAATAGTGTCAATTTCGGGAGAACGACAAATTCTGATATCTCCGGTCGTTTATGTCGTGGAAGGGGGTTAAGCTGAAGAACCATATCCCGAATCGCTAACTCAAAAGTTTGACCTGTGAGATAATAGGATACGGTTTTTTGGGGGACCCTTCCCGGAGCCAGTGACTCAAGAATTTGGGTCACTTGGCAGTAAAGGGTTTGCCTAGCCCTAGGGTGCAATGAATAGAGAATTATTGTCTGATTTTGAGCACTGTTGCACGCAGTGTGATACACTCGAGGCTACATCGGGTTCTGAATGATTGAATGTTTCTTCGGCCGTATTCGATAATAGGCTAGTGGGCGATCGAAGTGCCGGTTTTTCCGGGAGGGGGTTACTTTTCCTAGCCCCCTTCTTCCCGATGCGGAAGGCACTAGTGCCGCAACTGCTGCATGCCTGTGGGGTCGTGCCTTACTAACTGAATAACCCCATGCGATTAATAGTGCGACATACATTTTATCTGCCTTTCTCCAGTCTGTTCCCCTTTGGTCTCTCTGACAAGATAGCACCTGGAAGGACCGAGTTCCTAGTCATTATAGACCGCCGGATCAAAACAGCACAGGAGCTTGACCATCACATCAAGGTAGCAGTAAAGATCGTGGACACCCCGGGCATGGCTATTGATGCTGCACTCCGATAATGTGTTGCTGAGTTTTAGAAACCTCTTTCGTTTTTATCCATACGCTTACTTTCCACAGAGACCAAATACAACACTTTTAGTCGCGTGCTATTACGAGTCTGATAGGTCATTCGTCACTTCCGGTATGCTTTTGAAGGTCACCAGTCCATGATTTTCATTGATCACAAACAGCCGGTATACGCCTTTCGCAAATGTTCAGACTACTGCTCGGTCATTGAATTGCGCCACCTCCATTTCATACCACAGTTTCCGACAGACGTGCGAAATGTCTCTGGCAGCGAGGACGTTGTGACTGATGCCTTGTCACGTGTATCGGCTTTTGTCGACCTCGACGGCGTCGAATTAGCAACCATGGCCAACGCACAAAGTTCGGGAAACGATTTCTGCGTGTCTTGCCAGCAATCGTTATGCCTCGTTCATCTACGGTTTTGCACTACACTCTCGGTGGGCATCCCCGTCCAGTTATGCCATTGGCCTTCCGACGTCGCGTGTTTGATGTATTACTCAACACTGCTCACCATAGCGTCGTGGCCAAAACCAAACTCCTCTCTGATGTGTGAGTTGGGCTCGGCGTGCAAAACGACTTCCGCCCCTGGGCACGATATTACTTAGCATCATGTCGACAAGCTAAGATCTACCAACATGTGTCGGCGTTGATTGGTTGATACCCTTCAATTGCCGTCTGCCTTGTTGATCTTCACACGAATCTCGTAAGTCCTCTGTCGCTTTTTAATGATATGATGTACATGTAAACGATGGTAGACCGCTTCACGCGATGGCCAAAAGCTGTTCCCATACCCGACGTTCGTTCGGAGACTGCCACTCACATATTTGTTGAACACCAGGTAGCGTCTCACAGTGATAGCCGACCGCGGGCCTCACTTAATTCGCGAAAGCGTTAAATGTTTTAGACAGCCACCTTACGCACACCACTACGTACCACCTGAATATTAGCGAATTGGTCGAACGTTCTCATGGACAACCAAAACCAGATCTCTCCGTCTTCGATGCAATCCGTTGTACAGAAGACGTGCCGGTGGTTTTGATTAGCATCCGTATAGCCCTTAAGTCCGAAATGCACGTTTCCATCACCGAGGTTCTTCGCAACCAGTGGCTGCGCCTTCCTGGAAATTATTTCTCCCCGTCGCGGTTATTATTCGATAAGGCGCTATCTTCCCTAAGTGGCTCGCGTCATCTGGTAACAGACACGCAAGAACAAATGAACTAGATGTTTGTTCCTAAAGATATCCGTGACTGCATACGCATGTTTGTCCCCGTGGATGGTTCACATCGTATACTCGGGCGGTTTTACGGAAGTTCCTCCAAGGTGTTTTCAAGGTTATTGCATTCAGGATACGGTTAGCTCTGGTCGTCACAAGCCTGGTCGGTTTCTAGAAGACCGATGAGCCCTCTCACGCTGTTATACGCTCCGTGGCCAGGCCGCTAACCGCTCCTGTACAGCCTCATGCAGGTGCCATCAATGACAGCAACCACCAAAACGCGTTAGACCATGGGATGCACTGTCTTGAAAGTTTTATGGAGTGTTAGTGTTTCTGTGACATTTCTGACTGTGTTAGCGTCAGAAGTTAATAAACGACGAAACATTTCATGGAAATCAAAAATGTCGCAAATCGTTCTTAAAACACCAAAGTTTTGCAAAAGTTCTGAAGTCGTCGGAAAGGCGTCCGCTTCGTGTCCTTGCTTCCCGCGTTCCACCAGGCGAGTTCGTTATTTAGCAATGCACTTAGACCTACCTTATTTCGTTCTGCACGTTCGTTCGTTCACGCACCTCCGGGATCGATTAAGTTTTGGAACTCGAGCACCATCTGTGAAACCCGTGTGTTCCCAATTCCAAGGTCCTCAATACGCAGATTGTTAATCAACTTCCGGGCTTACTTTTACATCGCAGGAGAGGACACTGGGAACTGTTTTCGTTAGTGCTCCTCCATTTGCGGTGTCTAAGGATTGTGATGTTACCTAAAAGCTGATTGCAAATCAGCAAGTGTGGTATTAACCAGGTCAGGCCAAGATCGGCTTATTATCGCATAGGTCAAAGAGTTGCGCTCACAGTGCACTTCTGGAGAGGGCTGTGTAGTAGCCTGAAGATAATCCCAGTCTTTCTGTTGTACGGTGCTTGAAATTTTAGAATATACTCGTTCACATTGTACATAGGATGACGAAGTCCATTACCCGCCGTCCGCTTGGTGTGTGCAGTCGTCTTATGCAGTCCGGTGACATCATACCTTCTGCCTGCCCGCTTACCCCACGGCTGGATCTTCAGCTCCTCTAATTATTACCGCGTGTCGGTGCCGTATAGCATCTCACGAGACCTGCTGTAACTTGTGCGTACTATACCTTCGGTGACATTCACTCGTATTTCCATTTCGCCTCTGGTTCCTTTTGCGTGTACCAGGGACATGTTACTCTGGTGCATGTACACTCTAACGAATGGACTAGGTGATGGAAACGCATTGCACCTAATGACATTTCAAGTGTTTGATGCAGATGGTAACACTTTACAGTGGGTCGCAAACTCGACGCGTTACCTTGTCCAACAGAACCGAGCGTGCAATTCTCGTAATGGTCGTATGCAACCTATTGTCAGTCAACAAACATGCATGTGATTCCCCGCCGTAAACTGAAATTTGTGCGCTGCTTTATGATACCGCGGCTACAATGGGATTTTGGCAATCTGCCGAACGACTAAAGTGATCCAAGGTACGCTGTGTCTTGGGTCGCCCTAGATAACTAGTACTCATGATCCATATGCAAGAAACTACAGGGTAGTGTAACCAAAATTGTCCATCTCGATTAAGATTGGTGGTTAACAACGAGCCGTCAATAAGGGTTTATGATTCTCGTCTGCCATCGGCAGTGTTGTTGATTGGATTGACTTACAGCCGTACTCCTTGAGGTGAATCAGCCTACCGTGGACCCTGAAGGCAATACACAAGATGATGTTGATGAAAAGTGAAAGCAAAGCATTAACACAGCAATTGTTTGTGCAGGATGCAAGTAATCGCGGGTCATCAGGCATTGTAGCATAAACACCTCCACATTCCAGGCAACGTTCCAGGAAGTTCGCTGGTCCGGAAGAACACCGCCTCCAACTTGTACATATTTGATTCACCAGTGTACGAGGTAACTGAACTCAGAACGTTCGGCAGTTCTGTTGCACAGTTAGAGATGTTGTTGAATAAGGTATAACGTTTCGACCAAGGTGAACATCGCTCACAGCCGATCGTGGCTGTCGCATTCCCATGGACTTTCAAGTCAACCCCTTTCAAAAAAAGGCGCTTCACTCGAATTTCAATTCTGTTAGTGCTCGAGTGAACTGAATCGTTTCATTTTTTCCCATTCTCTGCACACTGTGTGGCTCTAAGTCTGTTCCCGTAGGGAGTGTTGCGATAGGTAAGTTACGTAATACGTATAGTAATAGCCCAGGGAACACTGCAAAGTACTTTCTAGAATAACTTCCACTGCAAGAAGTGAACCTTTTGTACATGGCAATGGAACGACCGGAAGTGGCACTACACAATCGGGTAGGAAGCGACAAACAACATAACAAATATTAACGGAAACGTGATTTGAGCCCACTTTTACAAAAATTTGGAACGGAATACCTCTCTAATCGATGTGCGCTTTCCATTTCAAAAATGGAACTCATTCTTCCGTTATAACTGAATGTAAACCCAATGGTCAATTCAGGCTGTTGTGCACGATAAGCTTGTGTTTCAGGATACACTTAAATATTAACTATCATCCCGAGACGCTACACTTGGGTTTTATATTTGGAGCGAAATATAACTGCATTTTGAATCTAAGATCTAAGTTTGGGAATTTTACTCGCTTTTCTCCGAATGTGTTCCACCGGTGTTTTCTCTACCTGCAAATCCTTGTAAGAACTGAGTCATCCATTCACTTCCGTCTATCAATATTGAATATTTTTGCGTCGATTTTCAATTAAAAAACTCGTTCCCTTTCAACAGCACCACTGGTGCCTGCAGAGCCTTAGCCTCACGGGGTACGTGTACTTCTTATTCCCACTCTGTCTATATGTGAACTTTCCGATAGTTCATACCGGTTTGGTGTACTTTCCTGCCAAAAAATGTAAAACTTTTGATGACCGACCTGTCTCTTCTGCTGTCTTATCCCTTTACCATTGAGTGGCGGTTTTTGTTTTTGTAGATGGCTGCCAGTTTTATCCTGAAAACACCGCTGTTTTTCATCGTGTTGTTTCATGGCGTTTCTGCGTCATGGAAAGTGAGCAACTCGGTTTCAACCCAACTGTCATCCATTAGGTCACCTCACGTCTCATTGAGTGTCCCAACGGAACGGTGTACACTTTTACAGCAAAGAACGACTCTAGTGTCGTTCATTTTATATTTGCTGCTGATGAACACGTCCGACCACCATCTCTGATTGTTGTACATTCACCATTTCCCAACTCCGCGGTTTACGTCAACTGTACCAATTATTCGAGTAATACTACGTTTCGGAATTCTCTAACTGTCACGGCAGGTTTTGCTTCCTATGGTTTCCTACTATACCAGGCAAGTTTTTTTCTATCATTTACATATTTGCTTTCAGTTATGTGATTACAGCGATGTCTATGATACCGTTCAAGTTCCTGATGATCCTGATTGTCACCGATATTTTGGGAGCAATCTAGACTGGAAAAAGATTTTCTTTGGTAACGAGGATTCCACAAAATGGTCAGCAATTTTCTCTGGAACCAAGCTGAACGATTCCCATGATACATTTCTAGACGATGGATCCGTTCTTGTAAAAGTGGGTTCAAATCACGTTTCCGTTAATATTTGTTATGTTGTTTGTCGCTTCCTACCCGATTGTGTAGTGCCACTTCCGGTCGTTCCATTGCCATGTACAAAAGGTTCACTTCTTGCAGTGGAAGTTATTCTAGAAAGTACTTTGCAGTGTTCCCTGGGCTATTACTATACGTATTACGTAACTTACCTATCGCAACACTCCCTACGGGAACAGACTTAGAGCCACACAGTGTGCAGAGAATGGGAAAAAATGAAACGATTCAGTTCACTCGAGCACTAACAGAATTGAAATTCGAGTGAAGCGCCTTTTTTTGAAAGGGGTTGACTTGAAAGTCCATGGGAATGCGACAGCCACGATCGGCTGTGAGCGATGTTCACCTTGGTCGAAACGTTATACCTTATTCAACAACATCTCTAACTGTGCAACAGAACTGCCGAACGTTCTGAGTTCAGTTACCTCGTACACTGGTGAATCAAATATGTACAAGTTGGAGGCGGTGTTCTTCCGGACCAGCGAACTTCCTGGAACGTTGCCTGGAATGTGGAGGTGTTTATGCTACAATGCCTGATGACCCGCGATTACTTGCATCCTGCACAAACAATTGCTGTGTTAATGCTTTGCTTTCACTTTTCATCAACATCATCTTGTGTATTGCCTTCAGGGTCCACGGTAGGCTGATTCACTTCAATGGTTACGACTCTAAGCTAGAGTATGGCACGCATCACCCCAATCTTTAAAAGGGAGTCACCAAGTTTCGCTTGATTACACGCACGTCTGTAGCGTTTACAGATTAAATAGTCGGTCCTCGGTGTAGTAGAAGTTCGAGTGAACATCGCGGACTCTAACCGATCCATCCAGTAAAGCTCACAGTAAAGCTTACCCTCTAGGCTCTCCCTTGTCTAGTTTACTCCGTCCTTTTTTGGATTGACAGAACACTAGTAGCCGTTTGAGTTAATCGTTGGACTACAACGGCGCATTTGGTAGCATTGATAGGGAGCTTTCTTTAACTTCTCAACGACTCTGGCATTCATTCCTCGACCATCGATCTTCCGTGAAACTAATTTATCGTTCACCGTCAGTTTATCCTGTTTACTGGTCAATCTCTGTTACCCCTCCCTACTGGATCTGGTGTTCTACAGGGTACAACCCTGTCCGCGTTCCTGTTCTCACTTTGTATCATCCATGTCAGTTCACGAGCACATAGTTTTATTCAAATATACAGATGATGTGGTGTTGGATGTCAAGCACCCTACTTGATTTTCTTCACCCTGTTTACTGAACAGTCTGTTCGATGTGTTGAATTGGTCAGCGTCTTGCGATTTACCTCGTAACAATTCCAAATGTTTTCGGCTATATAGGGCAATCATTATGAAGAACTTTCTTGTGGTTGCTTATCCCCCTATGTAACGAATGCACCTCTAACTGTCAACTACTTGGGGATTACTTTGAGTTGTAATATAATAATGTGGTCTCGCCATGTTTTAACATTGTCTTCATCAAAACCAGAATGCGATTTTTTGTCTCATAGTGACACTTTGTCTTCATTTCGCATCATTCATTCAGTTGATTTATTAATGTCTGTGTTCCCTCATTAGATGTTTTGTTCACCAGTCTTTTTCCCTGGTTTATTGTCGAAGGACCACACCTTTTGTTACATCCTTAAAGCACGTCACGTTGTACCAGTACTCCCCGTGCGTAGTCCGCTGATACCCTTCTTTCTTGTGATCTTACTCCATGCGAAAGTTTTATTTGCCACAATTGTACCTAGCTCAACTCATCTTTGTTCATATCTCCCTAGCTTTATTCCTACATGCTCAGCCGGATCCCGGTGCAAGTATTTATTTACACACATTCGGTTTCACCCTTCTGTTAGTCACTGGTTGAACCGATTTCTACACAGATTCATCCTTCTCATTCCGAACTTTGGAAACCGGTTCAGCAATTCTATTCGGTTGAAACTCCTTATGACCTATTCACCAGTCTTCACTAAAGTCTCCTCATTTTCATTATTGCCGTTATTGTCATTGTTACTATTGCTATCGTTACTAATCTAATCCAAATACAAGGTTTATTGTTCTTTCGTGTTGATGACGTCACGTGCCGAGAATTCAATTGCAGATGTGTAAACCATATCGCAGTGAACTTGATTTGTACGTTCGTGCCTATATCGCCGTATTGCCTACATTCGGGCTTGTCTCTGTATGAGACATTTGATACAGAGCAGTGGCTTCACCTGAAGGGAAACAGTTATTTTAGACTATTTCATTTTCTTTGGCATGCAAGGAATTCGTTGTGTATACTCACTCTATCCAGACTGATGCAGCTTCAGTAGAGCCTGCTCCATTCTCTGCCAGCTACTCCGATGCATTTCCTACCTATCTCCATCCACATTTTTTATGCACCATTTCAGTTTTCCATTTATGAGACGGATACGGATAAACCATCTCCGGAATCTTACTTCCAAGTTGCCGCCGGGCTTCAAGTAGAAGTCACCATCAGCTTGGATCGGCTGACAACACGTCTTCCGAAAACTCGCTTCGTTCCAGTTCTGTTTCTATTTTCCAATCAATCCATGGAGGACGATGACGATTTCGTGCAACAATCGGCGTTGTTTAATGGGCCTCTGGGTCAAGCTAAGGTGGGCGTTCAGGTTGTACTGGGAGTAATGGTGGTGACGGTGTTGTGCTTGTGTATGTATGTAGTTTAAGGAACTATCCTCTGGAAACACTTCATGGTCCCGTGTGTTATGTTTGCGTTGATAGTGAACGGTTTACAAGCATGCATTAACTTGGACCACGCGGTGTTCCACTATCGAGTATCAGTTTGTAAGTAGTACAGATGAACGCAACTGAGCTGTGCGTAACTCGAGATCATGGTGGTAGAGCAGGATGCTGCAGTTGAGTGAATGCATTTTCTGGTAATGGTAATAACGCCAGCGAGTGATCTCGTTCCTTTTAGTAGTTGATGTTAGGCCGGCCAATTACAGTCCTGTAGCACGCTAGTTATCTACCTCCTCGAGCTCCAGTCCGATGAGCAAGAGACCGAAACCACTGGTACTTTTAAGTGCAACTAACAGATTTCCTTTATAGAGAACTTTGTGATTTATATAGCCATCTCGCCAAATTATAGTTAAATAAGTTGGCATGTTGAGGACGCTGTCGGTTATCCAAAACAACGATTAGACCTTTACGACCAGCCTTTATGAATCCCAGTCACCAGGTTGAAGTTAATCACTGTTGTTCGTTTGCATCTGCTATACACATCGATTAGTTGAACAAGTAGCCGATACCGTTATTGGAGTCGTTCCAGAAGATATAGGAAGTGTCCAAGGGCGGAGCTGTATTCCCCAATCCAGGGCTTCTCTGGAGGTAGAGAAGTTTCTCTCTCAGACGTAAAAGTTGTGTAAATAGGGCGACTGTGGAGATTGTGCTGTTATACTACTGGGAAGCCTGGTCACTCCAAATAAGAGACGCGAGTCGTCTCCAGATATTTGACCGCCGGTGTTTGCGTTCGATGTCTCTCATCAGGTGGCACCAAAAGTATGCAGTGGAGCGGTTAGAAAGTGAGTATTTAGTTATGGGTGGACCCACTTAGATGGTTAGCCCAGGTGCTTAAGATGCCAGCGGTTGCCTACCACGGCGATCACTTATTACCGATGTCGCGACCAGCTGACGTAAGTTGTGAGGAGTACAGATGACGTAGAGAAATGAAGTTATTCACCAAGAGGTTGGCCGCTGTAATTCGAGTTCATCTGCCGGGTCAAAGCCCTGGTGGTTCACAGACTCGGTGGCTGGAGACGTTAGGTGAGATGATGGCTAATCGGGTTCAATGACGTTAATGTTTTCGTTGTGTGGCCGAATTGCTTGCAAAGTGAGTGCATTTAATGACATTGTTCGGTAAAGATTGTGAGCAGTCTGTCCTGTTGATCGCTTCTTACCTTCTTTTACAGTTTTTTTGTCTGCAGGGTGCAGCATCCTGATGTCGAGTGTTCGGGTGTAGACAGTAGGTCTTAGCAATTAGGCCATTCCCCTTTCTTTTCTTTTCTTTCTTGGCTAGAACCGGTTTTCTTCACTCACATATTGCAGTTAAGCATCAGAGCGGACTGTTGTTGTCTTCGACAATGATAAGACCTGCCACCTGATCGGAACAGCCTCCCTAAATCGGCCTATAAGGGGGCTATGGGCTGAAGATATTAAATACCTCCAACCAGATTGACCATACCAGAGCTATGCATCGACCTAAAAGGTGTGGCTAGCTCTCAGGAGTAGGCAATGCGAGAGTTGTCAATTTAGTTTATAGTCTGAAGTGTAACGAACATCAGTTTCTAGTGAGTCTAGCACCTGGATGGGAGTTGTCTGTCTGTTTTGGGATGCGAACATTGTATGCATATTATTTTGTACTCCAAACCTAAGCAAAGAACGATGGAGATCGGATTCTCGGTGGTCGAGGACGGGAGTTACCGGGACTGCGTTATTGTGATTAACTATATCGGTTGTGGGTTCCGAAGAAATGAGGTTTTAAGAGCCTAAAGTGTAGACTAGAACAAACAATGGTGGAGGGGTTAGCGGTACTGTACTACAGCCAGCCCACCCTACCGTATGCAACAGATGGGATGGCTCGGTTTATTCTGCGATATAGTCGATGCGTTTATGGGTTAAGTAATGTTTTGACTAGTAATGGTTGTTTGCGGACAGAGATACTGCTAGAACCTCAAGACTTAAACGGGAGAAAGATTAGGGTTCTCAAAGTATTTGGCTTAACAACGTATACTGCAAGGCGGCAATTGGGTAGCGGTGTACTAGACTTAGTACCGCTTTTCTGTAAAGAGAAGCAGCCCTCTTCCGACCTCTAAAACGTTTGAGTTCAATCGAAGATTTCCACTTCACTCTAACCGCCAACCTACCAGCGACTGTTTATCTTTAACTCGCGTACGAAAACGTTCTCCCTTTCAGAGGTCGTCGATGGTAATTGTAGATTCTCTGTCCATTAAAATTGATTTTCTTCGTCGCTGACTTTGACAGTGTGCCGCCGGTAAACCCTAGAAATACAATACATGATCTACTTCTAACGCCACAGGTTTTGTTATCAAGTCAGCATCCCGTTCCTCTTTCCATAAACCAGCATTTGTAGTCTCTTGCAGTTCCCGCCATACAGATCTTATCAACGCTTTCATCTCGAGCGTCGATTTTGTCTCTGGCACCTTCGGTTTTTGGACGATTCAGTTTCCTTTAGCTACTTCATCACGACAGAAGGAAAGCAGATGTTGCACTGTGTTGACATTTTGTTTACTCTCATCAGCCACAGGCGTGAATCGTGCCGATTATGTGCATCGGACAAATAGCGACAAATGGTGTGTGGACATTTATAAAACTTCGTTCCATAGGCCGACGTGCGATTGCACCTCTGGTAAACTGCAACCAAAACAAAGGATACTGAGAACAATCCAATAACAGATTGCTACCAAGGGAAATAACATTCATGCTCACAACAAGATAAACTAGTTTAATGAGTCACTTTAAACGGGTCAGACGTGGGCTATGTTTGTGTTATTTTTCTCAGTTCAAATGGAACCGTCGGCAAACAATGTCAGACACAAATTAAGGTCACTTGCAGTTGCAGTGACGTTTACACGGTCGGAACAGTTTGACGACTGTCTCTGTGATTAGGAGAACACCCTGGAACCATTGGAGAAACTGACGACACAATAATCTCACACTGGTGAGCAGGCTACCCCAAACCTCAAATCATCTGTTGCTAACCCCTTCCCCACGATAACAGGTCATCAAGCTGACCCAATTGGTTCATTTAAGAGGCTATTGGGCGATCGGAATTTGAAGCTGTTGAGTCTTAGTGAAACGAAGATCCGGCTTTGTATGCACAAAAGCGGTTGAAACAACCCCTCGGGTTACCATGGTTTTGATTATGCAGTACTTTGTGTGAGTTTATACATGTCTGCTCACTTCCTTTCCCTGTTTGTCCGATACATATAGTCTGTTCGTTTGGATTATGCGGCTAGTAAGAGTAAACGAAATGGTAGAATACCGCAACGTTTGCCTTCATTTTTGTCGTGTTGAACTTGTACTTCTGCCGAACGACTGTCTGACTGTCTGTAGTATCCCGATACAGCACTGGTCATCGTCTTGTTAAGTTTTCTATCCAGTATGACGCTGATCGAGGGGCAGTGTGCAACACTTTTTGGTCTGTGGCAGTGGAGCGATATACCTTAGGTTCCGGCGTATTGATGCGGATGTGAATAATGTTCCTTTCTTCACTCAGCTTACGATTTTTTGGGAGGCCTCGTCATGCATTTTTGACTTTTCCTCAGCGCTTTTCACCTTGTGAATTTTGCTTGTTGCTTAATATGTTCATGGTAGATAACCGGTCATAGTCAGTTACGCTACGAATTACGGAAGCCACATGAGCATGAATTGTCCCCGCCATGACTATCTTTGACATAACCATCAGGACGAGGTGAATTTGCCCATCGTGTGATGTGACTGCCAAAGTTTCGATATGCTTCATGTATATGTAAAATCTGTTCCAATTCTGTTGATAAATTTAGTCGACAGTATTAGTTATGATAGTTAATAATGAGTCGGGTCGGACGGAGTTTGGTTCAGAGACCATTGCTGTCTTCACTTTTATGCAACAACAAGTGCTTCAAATTTAATGAATGCATGAAAAGCTTGATCAACGTCACTGACTCAGCCTCTGCTAACGACAGTTACCATAGTGGCTATATTATATATATATATATGTATGTATATATAACAGTATGTAGTGGAGACCACTTGAAGTGCAAATGTACCACCATACAGAGACATGAAAGAGAGCGTTGTGCCGGGTAAAGATGGGAAAAACATGCACGAAAGGAGAGGAAAAAAGTTGCAATCATACACACAGAGACTCACAAAATGAGCACTATTGAATTCTTCTCCTCGTCATATCAGACAGAATCGTCAACCAAAAGTGTTCATTGTCCTTCGGATCCCAGCCGGGAAACCGTGAGTATTCCGCTGGAGCGAGCTTCAGAATTAGTGCCTATATACCCCGAACCCAAGCCATACGCTGACCATCAGGCTGCCGTTTCCAGTCCACCCCACCACTCGCATCCAAGGCACGATGTGGCAGGCGGTGAGTTAGCATTCGTAAAATGTGGCCAAACCAATGAAGACTGCGAGACGAGATCAGTATGCTCAGGGGTCGACAGAGTCTATCTGTTCCGAAGACACGCCAGCAGATGCCGTCATTGATGACACAGTGTTTCCAACACACGCCGCTAATGTTCTGATGGTATTTTGACCAATGGTGCAATTGTGTTAATCATGGTTGTGTAAATTTCTATCGTTAACGAGCGTTCTTTTTAATTGGAGCTGCGAGACAAATGGATCCCTGTAGGTTTGTCACTGTATAGTTCTTCAAAATGTAACGGCCCCTCATAGTAGCAACTTAACCGGGTGTCGAGGTATATTAAACCAAGATTGATCACTGTGTGGTACCACCCCAGCACATCTGGATAGAGAGTCAACTATGTACAAATGACCGGGATGATATTTTGGGCGCGGCGTGTTGACATGATTGTGCACCAAATTGTTATTGGTCTTACTAATGCAGTTACACAGCAAATATAAGTGCAAGCAATTGATTTGTCTTGTGGTGGGATCCTCTGAAGTCCTTTTTAGATAAATTTGATTTCAACCTCGCTGCCATGTCTGTTTGTGTAGCTGATTCTCACATACATTTACATGCTTCCGATAGGAGTTTTGGAATGATCAATCTGTTGAGCTTGCTTGTTTCATCTTCATGCTTTTTTAATTCATCTACATGCAGACTGTCTATGTAATTCTGAACGAGCGAGTCAAAGCAGGTCTGGTAGAACCAGGGACGCCACCGGCTTTCATCCATTTTTCCCCCGCGAGTCGGACACACGTGGGTTCGGTTCACCCGGCGACTGATGTACGCGAGGTCACCCTCGGACCGCGCATTCCTATTAGGCACAAAGGTACTGCACACAAATTTTCGCGGAGCTTGGTTTACGCTTACTACGGTGATCGATTCAACCAAATTCACAAAGCTAAACACACATATCACGTTGGGGTACGCGAACAGTTTGTCAATCTGGGCACCCGTGGAGACGGCGGATACGTGGCCAGTAATTATTCATCCTGGTAACTTGACACATGTGCCCATACGTATTCACCGAGTTGCTTTTCCTCACGTTTTCCAGTTGACTTTAATCCTTCATTTTGGCCTGTATCGCCCCCATGCTGCGGTCAAATGGAGCGTCGTCGATTTCTGTTACTCCTTCAGCTTGTTGAATCTTCCGGATATAGTCACGTCCACGAGAGTGTAAAGCGTTCAACAGTTTCTCAGGGATACATACTGTTATTTTCCTATACATGTGATTAGTCAGGACCGATGAGCATGTGATAAAGTCTATATTTCGCGTTACTTGAGTGTACTGTATAAGATGAGTAGCTTCCTCATCGTTCATTTCAGGCGAGTCAAATTATGTATGTAACTCGATCAAAATCAGCCGGTAGAAGAAACGTGGGGTATGCAAGGTCTGTAACTGAATGAAGACATCGTCCGTATACTTGTAGAGGCTTGGAGTTGTGCATTTTGATTTGGACGAAGTACAAACCCAGTAGCTGTCAGATACAACCACTAATGCACAGTTCGCTGGCCCGATTCGGTTATGGCGCCTGTTAATACATGCCCTCGTACAATGCCAGAACCTCACTACGATACACTTTATTTAAACCGCGCTGTACATACTGAGACATACTATAGAGCTAACCTGTATCTGCTCTGGCCACGTTCGATGTCAGCTGACCGCTGATGTATGTTACATTTCAGATAAGTTTGCTGGATAGTGGTCGTGCATAAATCGACCCGGATAGGAAAGTTTACCGGAATCGGATCATGCTGCTGTATAACGGTTCACGGACCGGCGTGCTGGACAGCATGTAGAATTATTCTTCGCGCAATATATGTTAAATGTATAAAATAAACCACCAGCTAGTTTAATGTCAAGCCTGTTGGTCCGCAATGATGATGGTCATATGGGTAAGCGATGGGTTACATGTGAACTCATTTGAAAACTAACGAAAACAACTGCTACGACAGATGCTGTTCACGATCAATCACGTACAAAAGAATTCTGATCGCTGTGTTTGTGTCTTCCGAAGTTTGGAAGGCAATCTACAAAATTGAATCCGTAAGTTCCCTCAAGTAAGTAATATATTGGATCGCGCTTTGCACAGACTGTCCAAGAATGCACTCTCCGAATTCTAGGAGCCTAGGGTTTCTGCCGTAGATAATCGTGAATCATCTTGGGTGTGGCGCGTATCCAACTGTATTTATTGGCGAAACAATGTTATCTTCAATTGCATTCACACTGAAACCTCGTTTCGCGACACAGTAAATAACCCTTACCGCCTTATTCCAATTCGGAGTCAACGTAGCCCAGTCACAGGACACACTCAGAGATTATTGGGACATTACATATCAGGCCTCTTTCCCCGGCAAAATGATGCTGGTAGGTTTTATCTTTACATTTAACCCATTTAAAGTAAGCAAGCTTTATCACCAAGTGCCGAAAGTGAGTGTTATATTAAAGCTGAAACAACTACGAACACCTGATTATGTTTGGTTCTGACAGAAGTGCACAAAGGCACACTACGCTTTACACATAAAACTACTTACATGAAACCTTGGGTTGACGGTGGTTCGACAGCAATCGTTTTAGGGAAGGTGGCACTTATGGTCTCTAGTTCCTGGTCCACTGCTTTTTTTCCTATGAGATTGTCTCGAATACACAATCTAAAGAAAATGTCCACATGTCTTGGATAACTAAATGATAACCACCAAGCAGTGTAGTCTCTGATACTTCTGTGTAAACAGTCCCACGGTTCACATTTTCATTGTCTCTCATGAATGCATGCCATATGTCTTGCTGTTTCCATCCATCTTTTTCTTTTGTGTACAAGTAACGTGGACATTCGAGCACGACAACACAGCACTAGGGGTAGCTAACGGATACGTTTACTTATTGGAATCTGTCAATACTAAAGGAATTGTGGTATGTAATTGCCGTTACAAACGAACTCCACCCGAATTCCGTTTTCTTTCTACCTACGTACAAGTGATCTCGGAGTAGTTACCATAGGGCTACTTTTTTAAGATTACTCTCTCTCATAACCACTTTGTTCATATGTATCTAATGTTCGCTACTATCTGCATAGTTGACGTGGTTCACCGTTGATTTCCGAAATAAACTTCCGTCGTTAGTGGTTAACCCTACGGGAACAACATTGGGCTTGACACTTTTCGCTGTGGGCATCGAAGCGGTCCCTCCAAGTTCATCCTGAAGTCAAACGGTAACAAATGTGTTCAGTGATCTGCATTGGCAGTTGCAATCTAACACTAGTGCGCTTAGGTGGGGTATCTTGTGTCAGATGGAAGTTGAGTGTAGCACATCGTTATAGTTGAGGCTGTTCGATATTAGTTCCAATCACCCACGGAATCGTACGTGCGCCGCTTATTTCCGATTATTCTTGTGTATACTGACTGGGAGATGTCTGATTTCGTCGTTCTTTGTAACCGAACTCGCATGACGAAGGCGTATGAGATTTGCCGACTTCAAACAGATCGTCACGGCTCGATAACTAGATCACAAAACTAAAAACTGACGCACCTCACCTGAATTTAATGCCACACGGATTTCCAGCTGTGCAACGGCGCGAAAAGTAACTATGAAAACGGCACGCTATGGTTTAACCAGTACAAAAAGACCCTTAGATTTCGATCAGTTTCCGTCTCATTTTCAAGTCTATTTATGGTTATGGCTTTTCCTTATCTGACTGACATTTGTCAGTGGTTGACCGTTATTGTAGCGAAAAAGGCATCCAATAAAGCACATTCTGTATTGTTCAACGCGCTATTCAACATGCTACGCGTGCGCTCGCGTTTGTGAGTCATAACTCCGGACCACAACAGCTGCGGTTTCTACATGCACGTCGTGTGCACTTCGACCCGGTGTGTGTGTGTGTGTTCAAAGCCTTGTGTCAGGGCCTTTTCGTCTGCCATTCCTCGTCCGTTGGGCAGATGTTGTCGGCCAGTGGCTCGTCCGGTCGCTCTCGTTGCCCGCAATTCATCCACTGAGGGCTTTGACCGTATTCTACGACCGTGTCGAGATAATTCTCCGGATGTTAGAATAATCGTGCCCCCGATCTGGTTATCTATCCAATTTTGCCTGCCATATCTCGTCCGTTGTTCCTACCCAGCTGACCGATGTCTCATCCGGTCGCCCATGCAGTCACCGACCCGCTCGTTGTGGGCTTTTGGACGTAGCTTGTTGCCTCGTCGATGTATTCCACCGAGATTTGGAGTCCCCACACCTCCGACTTGATAATCCACCACACTATCAGTCATGACCGGAACAAATCATAATTAATTCATGTGCTCCGATTGATAGTCACTATCATTTTAGCCAGCATAACCCTGCTTCTATTTAACAGTTGCTCTAGGCTACGACTGACAGTGCACCTTCCATGTACACGTAGAGGGCTTACGCATACGGTACCAGTGCGGTGGGTACGAGCATTTGTTAACTCTCTCTGAGCCTCCGGCACAGCCAATGTTTTTTTGGGAACGGCCCATTCATGCTTAAAATGGCTGTGTAATTCAACAAATGTTGCTGCGATTTGAGCCACTGCTAATCACAAAAGTGACTGGATATTTCAGACGGAAACTTCCACTAGAAGGGACTGAAAACTGAACTAAATGAACAACCGGCAGCACCGGGGATACAAGCATGTTAACATGTAGCCATTTTGGACAGGGTTTCTCATAAGCTGTTTGAATAGCCACAAAGTCCCAAGCCTGACAGGCAACACCTGCCGACTTTACTGAATAGAGCAGTCAGAATCTCCTCATTTCATGGTTATGCTGCTATCTAACCACGTCGCAGCTTCGACCAGTTGTTGATCTACTCAGTTTACTATACCTGGCGTAGTGTATACTCATCAGTACACATTACCTAACTATCATGAAATGTGCGTTTTATTATTTAATCCATTGATCGTGTTTCTTGACTAGTATGCTGGCGACTGTTCACGCTGCTCACGCGACATTAATGCAGAATTTGGATCATTTGTGGAAGATAACGGTGCCCAAACACACCAAGTCTGTCAATATCTTCGTTACGAGTAGGGTGCGTTTCCGATTGACAGCAGGGGCAGCACAAAGACATTCACCATACATTCTATTTTTCAGTAACAGCCGGCTGACATCACGGATTACCAAGATTAACACAGCAGCACATGCCTTATATATTATCGTATTACTAATGACTAGTGTGGCAGATTTATGATTTTAGATGGGAGCCAACTGAAAAGTCAGTGCTTCGGCTGGATTCGAACCAGCGACAGACACAGCATGCCTCAAAACGGCAATCGCTCTACCAGCTGAGCTACGAAGCCACACCAGGAGCTCGGAAATTTTACATTTGGACTCTGTTACCCGCCCGTCCCACTGTTTCATATGGAATCCGCCCAATGATTCAGGAGATCGACTGCCCCAGCAGGATTTCTCAAACAGTTCACGCTGAAATCCACCAACGCCACTGAATCATTTGGTGGATTCCATATGAGACAGTGGGACGGGTGGTTAACAGAGTCCAAATGTGAAATTTCCGAGCTCCTGGTGTGGCTTCGTAGCTCAGCTGGTAGAGCGATTGCCGTTTTGAGGCATGCTGTGTCTGTCGCTGGTTCGAATCCAGCCGAAGCACTGACTTTTCAGTTGGGTCTCATCTAAAATCATAAGTCTACCACACTACGCATTAGTGATATAATTTTTATGTTCAGCAGTGGCGTTGGTGGATTTCAGCGTGAACTGTTTGAAAAATCCTGCCTGGGCGGTCGATCCCATGAATCATTTGGTGGATTCCTTATATATTATCGTTGATATCCCCTCAGCAATATTATAATGGGGTGGACCGGTTCACAGCTTCAAACAGGCTGCCTGCAAAAAGGAGAACATGAATAAGTACACCCTCTGCCACGTAGTTGCTGCTTTCCATACAGACTAGCCAGGTTACTCTGCACTGTTTGCATGTTTTTGACATTAGGGCGAAATGAAACTGAAATGCTCTATGTCGATCAGCCTAGTGCCGAGAATAAACACCACGCGGGAGTCATTGAATTTTTCTGGTATGATCTCTGAGTGACTCCGGACCTGCAGCGTTATGATGACGCTGCTACCAACTGCATAGATCCACGATCGGTCGTTCAGCCTCGCGTAACCAAGTTTAAGTTTACGAACCCTAACAGAAGTGCAGTCAGATTTCTCACGGTTTATGATATCTTCATCGTCGTCACCATACAACCGAGAAGGGAATAGTGAGGCCTGTCCAGAAAAAAAAACAGAAAGGGGACGGAGAGAGACGTAGCCATTAGAAGCAACTGTGTCTATACTCGAGTATTTAACGTCGAGTTGCCTGTATCTTGTAATCAAACAACCGGGCTATGAATGTTAGACTTCATTCAGTCTTGTCCCGCGTCATGAACTGTTTACTTCACAGACAACATGGACAAACAACATTCCTCACCCTTCACGCCTGTGGAGCATCGATTCTGATCGTTGCAAGGAAGGGTCATTACTCTAGTCCGCACTCTTTCTACGTGTGTTTACATTCACTGTAGTGTATCAGAAATAGATTAGTTTATGCTTAAGGCGTCTTACGCGGTTTCTACCACGTAGACATCAGTTCGCTTGCCTAGTGTTTTCATCCGCTATGAAATTTGTGGCGCGTACTTGTCGTTCGTACAGAATGCGATACCGCAACTGCAATCCCAAGCCAGCAGTCGATAATCAGCCCGCTAGGCATCCAGTTATGTTTGGTCTTCTCATCACCCTGGTTACCCACGGTAGCGTTTGGCGGTTTGGGATTCGCGTCATAGCGTTTGGTGCAGGGTTCAGCAAGCTCCCTCTGTTCTGTTGAATGAACAACGGATTACATTCGTTCTTAGCTGATAAATGTAGTTAACATTAATGAAACTGCGGCTTATTTTATGAAAAGAGGAGTGACATTCATTTCGTAAAGTCGTAGGTGTAATAAACCTGTTTGACTCGCAACCATCTTTCAATATTTAACAAGTTGAATGTTGCCGGATGGAGAATGCCATTCAACTGGACATCAGTCAGCTGGATTCGTGACTTGTTCTTTGGAGAGGCTAGAAGAGTTACCCGTGCCTATGTGTTTTGACAGCATCCGTGTCACCTTATGTTGGGATAGAAGACCAAATTATTTCGGCTAGTGGGCCGTGGGTTCCAGACCCTTAACGTAATACTTGTGAATCACTAGTGTTCGTCCTCCACAGCACGATAGGCGCCCTCTCTTTTTGAACCGAGACTAGTTACAATGATCCAGAGTTAAACCAATTATTCGCTGACGTGAAGAAATTGTCCCCTCACGTGAACGAACCTCAATCAAAATGTCAGATCTGTAGTGATGTTATAACCGCAGAAGACGCTTGGTCTACGAAGTTATTTATTGCATGAAATCCCGGTTATGTTAAAGCATAGGACAACGAATGCGTACATTCATTCGCATAGCTGGTGGCTATCCATACACATTGGATAGCAACACATTGTTATTCGTCTTAGTGACACGTCCGACATAGTGTATACATACGGTTCCAATAGTCACTTCCGGTCCCTTGTCTTGCTGGCGTTGAAACCTGCACTATATTTCCCGAATGCTCGCACCATACTACTTAAAAACGGGGTTGCTTGTTATGCAATTGTGGTCATTGGATGGAGGGCAAGAGTTGAAATGGCCGCGATTGCTTGTACATGACGGCATGTGCTTCCTGTAGAATCCATCCTACAGAATAATCGCTTCCAGGGAGTGGTTCTCGTGCATAGAAACGTACAGAGCCGATAAGGTCAACTGTGAACTCTTAATTTTTACTTGTTCACGTGATTTTTGACTTGTCTGGTAACGTCTAACCCAACCGTCTTTTGCTGAAAAACTGAGAGTTTCTGTTAGCCCTGACCATCGTGTCTGACCGTTTTGTTATTCCTGTTAGCCATTTTGGTGGTCTCGTTACGCAATTGACTGTACAGCTCTGTCTGGCATATCCGAACAACTGTCATTTTAATGTGACACTCATAAAATCCTATATGTAACTTGCAGTAGATAGAAGTTAATTGTGACTCATCTGGTACACACGAGACGGAGATGAAATGATTACTCTAGTGTAATCCTCCGAAAACAACGAAGCAAAACATGTTTGAATCTATTGGTTGTTTCAACTATGAATGTCGTTGACAAAAGACAACGAACCTTAAGGAACGGTTCATTACGGATTAGGTAGAATGCTTTCCTCGTGTGAACTGTTGTCCAGCTGAGCAATATTCAACTTGTCCACCATTCACATCCGACTACAGCTTTTGCCTTCATATACGTCTCGCGACCAGCCTTTTTTGGAGACACCAATCTCAACTTTCGTTCTTGTTGGATCTCATCAATAGTGTGTATCCATTCCACAATATTTGGTCCGTCAGTTACTCCCTACCGCGATTCGATCGTGCGAGCCTCATATCACTCAGGGATGTCTATAGGTGACCCACAGAAATGACCCACTTTCTCTTCATACACAAATATACTGTTTTTCCAATCGCCTTTAGGTCTTTCGTCCTTGGTCTTGGTAGTCCGCCTGTGGCTCACTCGGAGTCGCACATGGGTGCTGCCTTGACTTATACCGGCCTGTTTGCTGGTACACTGGCTGCCGCTGTTGGTCTGGGTGTCTATTACCGCCGACGCCGTCAAAACGCTCAGTTACACATTCAGCGCTTTGAGCCTGTGATTTTGCCATTCTCTGCTGCCCAGCCCCCAACAGCCGGACTGGTGGAGCCGTTCCAAATGCGCAAGGTGCGGTTGCCATTCAATGTCCGTGGTCCTGGTGGCACTTCGACCGAACCACTACTATCGGCACAACCTCCCTCGTACGATTCGATTAGCACAGAAGCTAATGCTTAGTATATTCTCTGCGCCGTATTTCACTTGCTAATATTACCGAATCTGGTGTGCGTAATTTTTCCTTATTGGAAACACAGTCATGTACATTTTGAATCTCCGCTTTGCCTTCTGCACTCTACTTTTTACTAAAACATCTGACATTCAAACACAAAACAGTCACTTTATTCCATTCCTAAGGATCTTTTGCTACGGATTTTAGTGTATATTGTTGCCTTTTAAAAGAAACTAAGTCTTTTTGGTCATTGCGTCTTTGAGTAGAAAAGCAAGGATTGCGTTAATTAACCATTGTAAATCGTGACTGAGACTCCTGTGACTCATTCTGTGGCTGTGGTAGTACCTCTGATATTCCTTTTGAACCGGTGTCTCCATTGTGCAGCCATTCTTTCATGCGATTAAACCGCTTCGTTAACCGGTTCGTCTGTGGATGGTACACGGGTGTTCGTAACTGTCTATTTCTCCGTTTCTTTAGATTTTTCTGAAATCGCCGGTCCAAAAACACGGACTTCGATCTGTGCTTATTCTGTGCAGTACTTTAAGGCGAACCAGGCTGTTGTCCATGGCAATGTGGGCAATTTTTTCGCTCGTTTGGTCAACCGTAGGAAAGGCTTCTGCCCATTGCGTGAACTGGTCAATCAATACCACTATATTGTGATTTCCTTTTGAGATTGTTGGAAATGGACCAAACAGTTCCATACCCCATGTGTACTCGGCTTGTTATATTGGACTGTATTGGTACTGCTGTTCTTTTTCTGTTGGCGGTTGAAAAGTACCAAAATGAAATCGGTCACATCTTTCCGTATCGTGAGCCCACGAATCCTTCGCCGTGGTAAATCGAACACACGCTCTCTCGCTATGTAAACACCAGTGTGGATAAGTCGAACTGCACTACCCCCTGAACTTTTACATCTGCGACTAGCTGGTCGTTTTACTGTTGTAGCTGGTCTCAGATGTTTAAAAGCTCCTTCAACTCCGAAGCAGTTGCTGCTATCGAATTTTCAAATATTTCTCGCACCTGAGCACCATGCTGTTCACCAGCCATTATTTCTATGTCGTTACCCAATAATCTGTTCATCGATAGGACTCCGATCAACTGTTCATTTTCGTGCATTGGTAACGGCAACAGGTCAGGTATCTCGTTCTTTCTACCATTGACACTTCCGAATGCGAGATTGCTCTCTTTTAGTCAAAACACACGCTGCATCGCTCATCTGCATGGCTGTTTCGTCACCATCCTCCGGATTATGGATTCATAATTTGTTTTGACGTGAAAGTTTATCGCCATCAGATAGGTCCTCCATTTGTCTAGCGTCCTGGCGATTGCCGGACATTCATCCTCTGCGATGGAGTACTCCCCCTGTTTCCATCTGTACCAGTGTTGTGAATCCAGAAGGCGGATGACAAGGAGGTTGTTTTATTGGAGAAACCAATACACCACTTAAGCGTCTCAACGGGACTAGGAACAAAAACACTCATTTGCACACCGCACTCTTCTGAGGATGCTCCAGCCGCTTTGGACACCATGTCTCAGTTCGATCATGTGGCGAAATTCATTAACTGTCATTCTGCTTTCCAACGATCCTTCCCATATCTCTCCCGCATTTATCCCGCGATCATTTCGATCCATGCTGCTACTGAATAGTTGTGTGAGTAGTATGGTGCGACCGTCTATCCTCACTACACTAGACTGGCATACTCATTTTTTAAGTACTGTGAATACGACCGGTTTAGTTGTGAGACTTTCCGAACTCCGGCCTGAATTTCAGATTGTAACCGACCATTCCGAGAAAGAGTCTCAATTGCTGCTCCGACTTTAGGGTTAGACAATTCTTACGGATAGTTTCTCTGCCACTAGCTGAACTGTTTCGTTCCCAACTGCAAGCAGACGATCGTACTTCCACCTTCTCGGCATCTCTTGCCGTTCAGCTTTATCGATTTTTTAGCCCTGATCTTAACTTGCCTGATTGTTCCAGTACCATGTCGTAGGACGTCGCCATCCCAGCCCTACGCGCGATCCCTTTCTCCTAATCCTACACAAAAATGACTTGGTGAAAAATGCGTGGCTTGCTGCACTGTTCATTTGGTGATATTTCATTTATCATACAGTTTGTACGCTCTTGGGTGGCTGTTACACCTCCACGCATTAGCTAAGAGCTCGCCGCACTCCAAGGATAATTTGATCACTGATGACGCTTTCTCGTATACAGTCACGAAATTTGCAGTGTATGGCCGAGCCATTCAGAGCAGCACACATTGATCAGTGGCTTCTCCGGAAAGACTTAGGTGCGTTCAAACTTTTGGTTTGCCCGCTCTGGGCAAAAATATTCTAACTTATCCGACAATCTTGGGCCCGTTGCATCTTCATCTGAACATAACGTCAACGTGTTGAACATCCTTTTCGCAGCCTCACGGAATGTCGAAATGTCGTTAGCTGGCATCTTTTCGACTCGAACTGGAAACGATTGAGCATTAGAAAGTTCTCGTATTTCTGATTCCACAAACGCCACAATTCCACAAGCTTGTTCGAGTTGCCCATGTCCAACAACTCCTCTGGTGGTGCGGCGATAAGTGTTTTCAAACTAGTCGTTTGTGTCCTGTTGGATATCTTTGTTTCCTCGGATTTCACGTTAAAAAGCCCCTAGGAACAACAGTTCACTTCGACCTGAACAATGTAACTTAGGGTTTACGTAGTTTAGATAGAACAAACATTTGTATTTCCGATTCACTGCTTGTCTCCTAATTGACCTCTTTTGCTTGCTTCACATTGACTGACTTGTGTCGGTGATGAGCCTGGGTTACACTTGTTATGGTTGGTGTCCCGTTTATGTGTTCTGTCCTCAATTCGTTATGATGTTTTGCATCAATACCTTGGCGGAAATCAGGCCACTGTGCAGTGACAATCTGAGTTTCCTCTATTAGAATATCCTATATTGATTTATTAGTTTGAGCACCATAGACACGTGTATTTATTAGCACCATTGACGATTTCATGCAGTCCGGTAACACCCGTCGTGCTGGACACAGTTACAACGAACAAAGTTTGTTTAACAATGTTGAAGATGTTTTTCCCATTCTTACTTTTTCCAGGAGGTTTATCTAAGAAGCAGTCTACTATTTTCCGACCTGATTTGTTTATCTATTTTGGACAATGATTGCTATCGACTTGCTTAAAAGAAATTTGTTACTGGAAGATGGGGCGTTCACATGCGTTCCTTAAAATTGTCACGTCCTTCTGATAAGTTTGACGAATCCGAGTCCAACCTTCGGCTGTATTTTCGAGCCACATTCCACGGATTATCAGTCTAGTTATTTTTTGCGTCGATACCTGCGCGAAAAAATCATGACTCCCCATAGTTGACAGATTCGTCCGGGGAACCTTCGAAACGGATGCAATCTTCTCTATTGCGTAACACAACACATCGCTCATCAATTTTTATGGTCGCTACATTGGTGCTGTTTGTTAAGGTCATCGTTTGTTGACAGAACCTACTGGTGATTGAAGTACACAAGCCTGATTGCAACCCGTTCGAGCATGATGACAAGTCTGTAGTGCTGTTTCCAGAAAGTAGTATTGGCACCATCGGTTTATGCACTGTCGTGTTTTCAGACTCGGTTAATGCAATTGATTCTGTACTTGCCCAGTCCCGATTTGTCCCGTGTGTGTACAAAGCATAACTCAATCCATGCGTTAACGCTAGTACCGCCTGACTAATCTTGTCGCGATTATCAAGGCGGAACATTACTAACATTGTGATGTGTACGGCATCCTTAAACGACAAAAAGTATGCCAAACTACAGCGCTGATGTAAAAAGTGAAATTCGGTGTCCAATTTACTTGAGCTTCGTTTTAACGAGACAGATATCTGATTAGTGTTCGTTTATGTGACCTGTAGCGTGTTTCGCTCCGTTTTGTTAAAAAAAACAAGGCTACATTTGTTACATTGATCCAGCGAAATAAGACATGTTGGATTTACTGTGTAAACCAGTGGAATTCAGCTCTGTCTCCGATTTGGCACGTGCCGAACATACATCGAATAGACTTCCATCGATTCATGGGCTTTTTCCTTCGAACGGTCTAAGTGAAACTAGGTATTTTGGTTGTTTCACAGTTAGTCACCCGGAGTCCGAACGGTTCGCGGGGACGTCTGTCTGAAGGGTTTAATCGAAGGTATCTGTGACACGCTTCCTTCAAGCTTTGTGTTTGTTCACCAGCTGACCTCTGGAATTCACGGACTGTAAGCAGACATGCTTTTATTGTGATTTAGGATCGACAGTCTTAGTTCATTGAAGGTAGGTCGGACATGTGGGCACTCAGGTGACTAGTTTGTTATTATTGTGTCCGTCCATGTTGGATCACACTTTGCTCGGTTTAGGTTACCCACCGGCGGCCGTACGCAACTTGGTTCGGATGGATCATCATGCTGGAACCAATTCACACTGGTGGATTATGATTAAGGGGATTGGTGTCGATAAGCTGGTAAGTGAACAGCGCGTTCAGTTGGTTTTTGTTTACGTGGAGGAGACCACCCGCCAGTTCAATGCAGAACATTTGGGTAAGCGATCTGATGCCCGTAAACCCATTCAAATAGTGATGGAAAAAGGTTATTATAACATGCGGTGTTCATGACCTGCAGGGAAATCTTCAGCCGTGCACATCATCAAGTGACTGTTGCGCAAGTGATTCCCGAAGTTCAAATGGCAACCTTCTACAGCACGTCCGACTGTCAGTTCAGGAATGTAACGTAACAGAATTATTTTGTGCAAGCAAAACCACGGACACCATGTCTAACATCTCTTGCGAGTGCGTGGTTTGTTTGTTAGTACTTTCGCCTCTGGCTCTGTTTGACGCTAATGCTGACTCTTCGGTAAAACAGCTTGCCTCTGGTTGATTCAACCAGCTCTGGTTAAAGTATTTAATCTGATCCAACCTATTGTCATGTGCTGGTTCACTGGGGTAAAGTTTGGATCCGTGCCTAGTGCTGTCCTGCAATAGGGAGTAGATACCATGACGCTGAGTTCCTTAGCTTCAGTCCTGAAAAGAATAACGGTGACTGTGTGTGAATTCGAGGAGGATGTAGCCATTTCTCTCTACCGATTTGATCTACAAGAGCATACTGTAAGAATACTTACAGTTAACAGTGTCGGGCAAAAATAACCTGACATTTAGAAGCGATAGTGCAATGCCCCCATAGTAAAGCCTTGTACAGTTGTTTACGTCGTATTGCAACGGAAACACTTCATTTAGGATGGATTCATACTGATTTTGTCACTCGTTTTCTGCCCAACGCTGTGCGGTGCTCGAGATGTGATGCCCAGCCAAGCGAATTGGGGACAGACACGACAGCGGCGTGTGGAAACCAATTACTTGAGCAACACCGGTCACCTAAGAAGACGATAGCGGGACGCGATGCGCATGGATTGGGATCACGAACGAGGATCACCGTTCCGGCTAACCGAAGCTAACTGCCCGTAAACATTGATTTGGTCCACATGTGTGCATTTCATTGCACTGTGCCTCCCGGTCCCGTGAGCTGGGCGACAAAGTCCGGAGTCCAAACCAGAAGGTCCACCCAACGGGCGCGTCTTCTAACTGGGTCTGGTGGGCGAATGGGCACAACACACCGCTGAAACCACAGTCATATTGGCTGGCTGTGCGTAGGGTGCGATCTCACGTGCGTTTCCAGTGTAATCACTGGGCCCAAACCACCCAGTCGTCTGGCCACTACGGTCCACGATCGATAACACCCGGCTCTGCCACACGTCGCTAAACGTTTCAGCGTTTGAAAGATAATGCTGAACTGGGCACCAGCGTGCGCCGATGTGTGCAAACGGACAGCAAAAATGCGATATTACCCCCAGCGGATGGTTATTTCACCAGCCGGTAGGTAATAAAAAGCTGCACTCAAATCGAGCGGATTTCCAAATCATTAAAAGACTGATCGAATTCCGTAGCATCTGAGACACGTCACGCAGTCCGTTTTCGGGTTTATTGTGCCCCTCGTGGACTCAGACGTGATGTATTGCAGCTGTACTGTGAAAACAATATGCGTTGTTTAGCATGTCTCAGGAGTAACAATACGGCACAACGGTTAACGACAGTGAACAACATTCGACGAAGTATACGTGATAAACTCGGGTCTTCTCAACCACCCAAGACTAGCGTATGATGACAGATGGAGGACTGACCATCAAACAGTTTTATCATACCACCCAGTCCGAAAAATACATGGTTACAAACTTGTTCTTATTTATAAGGTTTGTGACCAGTTGGAAAGCTGGGTCGAAATATGAACCGGACAAAAGTCCAATCGGGAGGCATGCGTGTAAACGGGATGTCAAAAACAGTAACGGAAGATGGAGAACGTTCATGAAAATTCGGAGAATCACGTATCTGCGCCAACTTTGAAAGTTACTTAAAATAGGCCTTCTGCAAGGAAAATGTTTCTCGGAGGTTTGGTGGATTCCCCGACGCCTCCTTTGCGAAGATTGATAGTAGTTGATCTTCTTGGACTCAACCTAAATAGGATTCATTGGTTGGCGTTTCCGACGGTTACAACATCCGTGGGAAAGATTTGTCTCGGCGAACGACGAAAGCAAAATTTGTGCTTCGAACAAGATTGTCTTCTCAGGAAGCTCGAGTGCGTCCAATAGTAGATAAGGCGGTATAGTTCCCCGGCCGTCGCCACTCTCTTTATCGACGCTGTGGCATGGCCGGAACTGATTGCGGTGACACCCAAGTGTTCCCCATAGCATAGGTTTCATAAAGGACCTTGTCCCGGTATCTCGTTACCACACCGTCTGCCGGTTGGACCGTTCTGTCTGTCCGTTGGACCGCAGTTGATATGGGAACGACTGAACGCGCTCATTGGCGTTGAGCCGTCAGAATTCTCCGGACTGACCGGACGTGAATTGGGTACCATTGTCAGACACAGTGGTTTCTGGGAGGCCATGCTGACTGAATAGTCAGCGAAGAGTGTTGATAGTAGCAGTCACCGTCGGTGAAATTAGTGGTACGCTCTCAGGCCATTCGGAAAATGCGTCAAACAAGACGAGATAATATATCCCGCTTGGTGTACCGGCAAAATCGACGTGAACTCACGACCATGAATACTCCGGTTGAGGCCATGGAATTGGCTTCTGGAGGGTTGAGTTTCGGCAGTCTGCTGGCAACTGGAACATTGTTTGACCACGTCCTCAATTTGACGGTCCATGCCAGGCCAGTAAACATAGTTGCGGCCGGCCGATTTCATTCGGCTGATACCCGAGTGGCCCACGTGGAACTGTCGGAGGACCAGAGGCCGAAGGCTAGGAGAAATTGCGGCACGACTTGCGAACATTAGACAGCTGTTGTAGACCGCTTGTCAGAGTCATGGTAAGCCAACGGCCTTACAGACGCTCGCCAGCTTGGTAAGAAGCTGAATCTTCTCGTGTGGCCCGTTTACTGTCGGACGCAGTGGCAGGGAGGGCGCGGACAGTATCTAATAACTGTCCAGTTTTGTCTGACTCAGTAGGCACCGGCTTGAACCGTTGGATGATTTCAGTCGTCGTAGCGCGCGACACGGCAGGGGGCTGTACCTAGTTACAAACTGCTTGAACTGGGGAATCATCCAGGCCAAGTTGTTCTAACCACTCGTGCCCGATCAAAATTGAGATTCGAGCCAGAGACGTAGCATGAACCGTTAATATTTGTGCCTCGGAATGAGACGTAGCGCAGCAATTAGCTAGCCAACTTCAAAAGGCCTCCACAAGCGGTGGTGACGGATTGAGGATTCCATCGAATCGAGGATCAGCCAAGCGTTCTCCAGAGGTTCTCCGAGATCGTAATATCCGACGCAATGTCCAGCTGCAATCGAACTGAAAAGCCATTTATCATGACCGACGCGAACTTCCGTCGACCGGTTTCGTGGACTGGAAAGTGATCAAACAGCCAACCGATTTGGATCTGAGTCTTGAGTCGAACTTGGAGTTTTACCGTGGCTTGGAGTTAGTGGAACAACTGTCAATGGGTCGGGTTTGACGAGATTCGTCTTTGTACCCCCAGTTGGCCACACTGAGAGTAACGGTGCTGTCTGAAAGGACATTCACGACGAAAGTGCCAGTTGCCACAATGTTTGCACGCGGACGGAGGTGACTTTTTGTCGGCTGGGCGTTCGGAATACCAGCCAAGTCCTGCAGGAAATGAAGCAGGGCCAGGTTATCATGGACGATCATAGATTTGCGTACCATTACCCGAACCGTGCGTGAATGAACCAGAACGTGTACGGCATCAGTTTGGGTCAAAACAAAACATGCGCTAGTGGGTTTTGGTTAAGTGGTTATAGAGTAGGGTAACGTTGATACATGTGGGTACTGATTGAACTAGACGAAGCGCGGTTGGGGGTGTAAAAGTCCTCACAAGTACCGTGTTTATTCGCAAAATGACTTCTCTAAGACTGTACAGACTGTAAGTGTCGATACTTTTGGTGGCGGTTTATAATCTCATTTCTTGCTCAGAACCACAATGCGATTCAGTGTGGGCACTTTCAACGTTTACACTCCAAAATAGATAGGTCAACAAACCTCTCACACGAATGTTAAATTCGTTGAATGTTCACCTCTGCTGCATTTCAGACACCAGAATCCAAGACAAAATTCAACGTATGGAACTAACACTCCGACTGTCTATCCGATGCTGGCTGTACACTGGGTGACTCCAAAGCGGCCGATATGGGTCAGGCTGGAGTGGACGGCCGCAGTCGCATTGGTAGATTGGATATCTGTTAACAGCTGAATTTGTGCCGTCCGCTTGACAGGTTTTATTAAGGCCAACTCTAGACGCAAAACTTTCAGGAGTCTTTTCACTGTCTGCTTATGTCTCAACTGTTGTAGTGTCAAGGACGCCTCTTACTCGGTCCTGGTCGCGTCCGTTCGGTCGACACATGATTCTGATGCAATCGGACATCCAGGTAGACCGCCTTGATGCGGCTGAGTCTCGTTTAGGTGACAAGGATAATGGCGGGCGACTGCCGTAATTGTGCGCTGAACAGACACTACTTTTAAGCAGCACTAGTTTTAGACATCACGCTCGTCACTATCGCGTTTGGCCTAGTCTCAGACAGACCACATTGCTAGTTATATGATGGTGGGTTCTATTCAGGGCCGTCGTTTCTGTTTGAGTACACTCTTGGATCCAGATCATGCGTTGTCGTGTTGCCGTTTCGTCCCTATTTTTACTGAGCAACGAACACCGACAACAACGGCTGGCTGTTGAGAAAATCACCAGGTCATACGCTAAGTTAAACTACCAAACTAGCCTGGAAAGCAGGCTTAGCAGTTTCTCACCCCGAAGATCCTAAAAGCTGTTATGTTCAACTCTTCCAGGCTATTCACGGAGCAGGTACTGTGGTTTGTGGCACGGAGGTACATGGGTTAAATAGACATCAGGTTTCAAAGAAATCCCTGGAGCTGTTAGATGCTAGACGGGACATTCTGTGGTGGATTGTCAGGTCGGAGGTGCGAGTTTTC
>QNGE01004720.1:26595-56489 GCA_008508345.1 Paragonimus westermani | reverse complement strand
GCTATCAGCTAGTATATCGTTTATTTTGGTAACGTAATCAATTATGTTCATTAAGACAACCCCTGTTCCTTTATCCGGTCTGGGCAGCATTATACGCTCGTTCTTTTGTAAACACCTCAATGCATATAAATGTTGTTTCGTCAAGAGCTGCTTTACTTGCTGCGTGTTGTTAAGATACCGATAGCACTAGTTCACCAACGTTGACTCCAGTCTTTCTTCGTTTAAAGATGACGATGGAGTTACGGCAGCTAACTGGTCATCTAAGTTTTCAAATTGAACTTCTACATCAAGCCGGCTATTCCTACGACGTGGACAACGGGGTTACTCATTGTGATTTCAGTAGCCGCATGGAAATTCAAATTTTATCGTGGAATATTGTTTCCTCTTGTACCTTTAGCACGCAACCGTGAAACGCAACATTTTTGATTTTCCGGTGGTAATCTTAACCAAAATTGCAAACATGAAAAGTCACCCACGTAGAGAGCATTTTGGTGAAAGGACTTATTCCACTATCTTGACGTTGTTCTTGTGCACTACATTGATGCGGAGGTGCTGACTAGGACTTCGGTCCTTCCAGGTGCAATCAAATCAGATGGGCCAAAACTGGGTAATTACTCGAGAACCGGCTACATTCACTGACGCACTACTTATCATGTAAAAGTGCTTAGACAATGAAGCACGGTCAGAATTTTTGGTTAGAGACTAAGGGTCAAGTCAATAAAGTCAAAGCCCCTCCGCTCTAAGGCATAGCAAAGCTCGTTAGATTGGATCATAGATGAGTGGTCACCAATACGCGGTCAGACTTTGCACTTTAGTCGAAGTCGGTTGACACGGACCAGAAAAAGTTGTTTATTTTTCATATATACGTAGGCTTTAACAGACAATAGGTTGGATGTTGTCAAGAGCGCTTACAGTGCCATCTTTGAGCTTCTGGAACAAACTAAACACTCGGAGATCACAGTGCATACTGGTGACACGGACACACAATTCGATCGTCCTACTTGAGAGGAGAGGCGACTAGGTCGTATGTCTGGTATCCGGACGCGAGACGCTGACAATGGCGACCGGCCGTTACACCTGTGAGCACTTCACAGATCCTATCCATCGAGGTGTGTATTGCAGCACAGGGGAATGCAATACGTCAAACAGAGATCACCTTGTGCAACTCAGTCACCGATAAGATTGGTCATATCAAGGTCATTTATCGGTGGCATCACTGCACTAAAAATTGACTTAGGTCACGCCGTTGTTCATGACTGCGTTGTTTTATCGTTGGATCAGAGACCGTCTAACCACATGTATAAGCTATTCAAGTTGAAATTGAGCGACGAGAATATAGGAAACGCACATCAAAACTTGTTCGAGCCACAACAGCGGAGTGACCTGAACGTGCACTAAGCAGAAATACAAAGCCATACAAACTTCCTGTTAGGATGTCTGTTCCAAAGGAGCACCGCGGATACAGTAGCAATGGATTTTTGTTGATTTAGCGGAACTTTTGAACAAACACCCACTGATTCTCCGTGACTCTGAACACGACAAACACCGTGTGAGCTGATGCATAAATTTACAGAGTCCACGTAAGGATCACGATGCTTACCTGACCGAGCGGACCAAAGGGATGGAAAGACATGTCTATCAAGGAGTAGTCAGTGTTGTCCACACTGGCTAGTGGTTTTGCTGAACTAAGTAATAAGGTGTTAGTGAGACTACATATGACAAAGATGGTTCACGAATTCACTGGTAGTCGCTGCGACTCTACACATGGACTCATTACTTTGATGGACTGTTCAACGAAACTTAGCTCCCTTATAAGCGGTGAAATATAAACATTTCGCGACCAGTCATGACGTCCCGAACGAACCATCAACGGAAACCGAAGTAGCTTTGAAAACAACAAAGCTTCGGGTGTGAACTCTCCTTCTTCAGCACTTCTCAAGGATGGTGACGAAAGGTCGTTGTACGAACTGGCCACATTCCTTTGTTCCGCATGGGAGAGTGAAGAGGTGTCATAAGCAGGGCTCTTAAGCAGTTATTCCTACTTTCAAAAGAGGTGCCAGGACATCATGCAACAATCACAGAGGTATTAGTTTTGTCTCTACCGCATCCAAAATGCTTACCGGTCTCATAATGCGGCGGCTTCGGAAACACAGGGAGAATCAAATAAAAGAACGGGAGTGTCTAACTTTGTCGCGTGTGTACCGATTATATATTCGCCTCGTGACAGACACGGGAGCATCTCTCGTTTTCTCAGAAAACGGTCAGAGTATTTTTGGATACAAAGGTTGCTTTTGGCTCGGTTGTCCGACAAGCCCTATCGCACAGGAGTCTAATTGAAGTACACCAATTTGTTGAATACACTGTACGCCTGCTCTGAGCGCATTGTGCGCATTTATGGACAGCTGTTTCAAAGAGTTTTTCAAGATATGGATGTCCAGTCTCCCCTTCTTTTTCAACTTTGTGACAGACAATATTCCGGAAGGGGCGTTCAATTTGGAGATTCCACCAGGTAGTAAGCTGACTAATATTGAATGTACGGAAGATACTGCTTTACTCAGCTCTTCCACAGAGAAAATGCAGGCCACGCTGAGCTGATTAAATGATATGGCCGGTTTGTACGGTACGTACATTGCTCCCTCGAAGTGCAAGATGAAGTTACGAGAGTGAGTTGGCACTGACCCCATTCTCGTTATAGCGGACAAGCCGATGGAAACTGCGATCACTTTATTTACCTGAGTGGTGTCATGTTATCACCTCGTAATATTGTGAAGGCGTGTCTCCGAGAACAGCGGAAGCACGTACCGCACTCGCCGGCTTTATTTGTTTATAGTGTTGCAAAGGCGTCCATATGTCTTTTAAGGGCAGGGTTGCCAATGCGCGCGTGTGCCCAGTTTTCCGCTATTGATCAGAGACCCCGTCCGTTAGTGTGGAAGATGTATGTGGGCTCCCATTATTCGACCACCGTTGTTCCCGTGAATTCTAGTGTCAAATGGGTTGACTGTGTGAGCAACGTGATAGTCTGTCGGAAAGTATTTGGGAACTGCACAAATCTGGGACCGATGATCGAGATGTTGGGAATTCATACCCTTCGCTGCTTGGGAATACTTCCTGAAAAGGCTGTGTATCACAGTCGGCGACGAGTCCGTATCCGCAAGATTATTAGCTCTTCCCTACTTTGAAGGTCCATCGTTTTTCTCTCTCCTGTTCTACAAACACTTGCAGTCGTACATTACTGTACAACTTCGTGGGCGAATATCATGACCAACGGCTACCCGAACCACAGTATATACCGGTACTGATTAAAGCTGAACACGGTTATGATGAACCAACACAACGAACAATACAATAATAAAAGGCTGCGATGACTCCTGCAAGAGATGATCACGCTATTGTCGTCAAACGCAAACATACACAAAATATATCAATCTAACGTTATCAGAAAGAGAATGGCAGTATCAGTGCCATTCGGCAGTGTGCATCGCTAGAGAGTAGTTAGCGTTGTTTATAAACAAATAAGGTTCAGGCTAAGATTTTGCCCAACATATATACAATGGAGATTGAAACACAACTTGCAGAGACAATGCAGCATAGTTAAGGCACGCAAACATCTATTAACCCACAATAGAAACACAACTACCGTGTTCACATCACTCAGTAACAAAAAGGGTGTATAAAATCGAAACTTGTTCTCCGGGGTCTCAATGGGACCTAGTAAATCGCAAATAATGCACGGCCATCCAAAAGACGCGCACAAACGAGGCAACTATTTGATACTAGACCATAAGGTGCTCTTCAAACTCTCAGTGCAAAACGGTGTGTGAAGAGATATTGGAAAATTCTCAGCTTAAGTTGAGTTTCACCAGCAACTGTTCACCAATTTAGACTGGAAATAGACAGAGTTAAAGACTCCAACCTTAAAAGAACCGGAATCATTAGATTGTGGAACCACCGTCCTCCCTTTGGTTTTTCGCAGTATAAGTCGAAGTATGCCCAGTGTTTTGTCTTCAAATAATACATTGGCCGGACTGAGGGATTTACAAGCAAACAGCTAGAACGATCATCACGAAGGACTGTGAACAAGCAATATGGTTTACGTAACTGAGTGGTGGAAGTAGCAATGGTTGAGGACGACCTTTTCGGTCAAAGCTCCCATGTAACGACCTTAAGTTGTGCTGAGATGCCTGCAGTGTGACGTGTAAAACAATTCCAAAACTCAGGTGCATATGGTACATAGACTATCAAGAAAGTTCGCATGCTGTACAACACGATTTCAACTGCGACAGAAACCTGATGAGTAGCTGGTTGATTTCATCCCACGTCTGATCTGTACAGTGCTCCAATGCAGTCACAGTCCAGCTTCCTAGAAGATAAATAAAGATGCTTTTCTAACCCAGCAGATAATTTCCAGGGTGGTGGACTGGAGGGCTCCAGGATATTTGAAGGCTGAAGATTTCAGTCCGTCGTCCTGAAGTGGTGCATGTGATCTTGTTCCATAAAAAGAGGTGGTTTGCTTCCACTATGCAACATGGTGGTATCGCTGAAGTTATATCTTCATTACCCGCTGATTCTCTGCCGACGTTCAGTCATGGAAGCTGCTGTCTACATGACAATCAACAGGGTCGAGCCAACTGCAAAACGTATCCTGTATTCACTCCGACCTGCCGTTCGTGCGTAAGCCTTCCTCTTTTGATAGAGTTTGTCTTTCACGTACAACTACAGACCTGAACAATACATTACGTGGCGAAATTATTTCGAATAGCTCAATGCAGAAAGTGCTTGTTGAGTGTCGGGCACTGGTCTTCTGTTGTTATTTCTTCGGTTGAACCAAAACTGCTTCTTTCTGATGGCCGTACAGTTTTCCTTGATCTGCCTGATCAAGCTTTATCGTTTCAGACGAAACCACACTCAACACTTGTTGTAATGGTTATTTCACACGCTGTTTATCTCCGTCATTTCGCATTCTTACTTGTTCATCCTTCGTCTTGTTTCTTGACAATATAGGAGGAATTTCTGGGGATCGCACCGAGTGGGATTGAAAGGCAACGTCCGTACATTTAATTGATCATAACCGCGACCGAACCCATTGTTTAGGCTAGAAGTTGCTCCTAATGCCCTCCAAGAAATGATTCGAGAGGATCTGAGTGAACCAACTCATCGTTCTGAGTGACTTTATCCGTTAATCGCAATTCTAAAAAAGGGGGGATCTACTCACATCTGTAATGAGAAGTATGCTGAACAATAATGCCATTAAAGAGAAGTTTATGCCACCTACTGCAAATGAACTAATTGTCAAGCTGTCCGGAGCAACGGTATTTTCAAAACTTGGTATTATAATTGTCTATTTTCTTGTGTCACTGACTCCCGATGCAAGACTTCTGATGACATCCCTCAAACCAGATGGTCTATATCAATATAGGATGCTTCCAACGGGTCTTGGCAATGTCTCTGCAGCATAACAGAAGCTCGTTACACTTGACTTGGCTGCTTCAAAGGCCCCTGTACAGTAGGCGGATAAAATTTACCTCTTTGAAAAATCTTCCGAAGATCACGATTCTTACTTACATTCGGAGCTTCACCGACTGAATAACTTAGATTTACAACCTAATCTTCCAGTGTCAGTTAGTCGTAGGGGTGTTGATTTCCTCAATCACGTGATTTTAGCTGTCGGTTGAAAAAATAACGAAGAGAACACGCGTGATATTCTGGAGTGTCCTAAGCCACAAAATGTGGAACAAGTCAAAAATTTCTTGGGACATTGTTCGAACTACCTAAGGCAAATGATAAACGTCCCCACCATTTCTGACGCCTTGCGTAAATTAACCCTGCAAATCGACTTGTTTATTTGGGGTCTCGAACGAGAAAACCTATTTTTCGATCGTTATAACGGTTGCTTCTAACCCTAAGGCAGCGTCTTGACAGACAACGCCCTACTTTCACAACAACAGATGCCTCCCATGTCGTTTTGGCTGTCATTTAATCATACGTTCAGCGCTAGGAGGAAAATAAAGTCTCATATGCATCTCGGACACTGCCAGTCACTGAAAGGAAGTACATTGCATGCAAGAAGAAAGCTTTCGAATGTGTTTTGGGTTCGTGGAAAATTGCACCTCTATTTCTTCGGAAGCCGGCCCCTGTGTACGTTCTTCCGACGAACACTGAGTAACGCACGTATGAACAACGACGCCAAATATCAGAACCAAATCAAGTCACTGGAAACGTGGTACTATTGACAAAAATAATATAATCCATTACAAACACAAACCTAAATTCGTTTGCGCTCGTGCCTAATGTGAGGTCAATGGCGTAGTGGTTAACACGGTTGCCTCGTGATTGGATCGGCTGGAGTTCAAATCCCGGCCGTGGCAAGGATATGTACTACTGACGAGCTCTGATGAGAGCGAAACTCGAGTCTAATGCTTCTTTTCGAAAGAGGCTGGCTGGAAAGTCTATCTGAATGCGAAGGCTGCGATCAAATATGAGTGATAGCCAACTTGAAAATAAAACAATGTTTGGCCGCAATAGGCCGTCAAGGGTCCAAGGGGCACGACAAGCACGGGCACAAACGACAGGTAAACAATGACGGACCGACCGAATGCGATCAGATCGGTCTGATGCGTGTCTAAGTACCCGGGCTTCGGGCAGACCGATTAGCTGGTGACAGTTTAATTGCGGACCGTATTCACAGAGGATTAGGGAAGGTGAGACTGACAGATAATAGGTGTGTGGCAGATGATTGGGATTCAATGGCTGAGGGAGGCGGGCTGTAGGAATCAGTACTTTTGGACACGGGTTGTGGGACTAATGGTAACAAGTGTGTAGTCAGACGAGGTCACGAGGAAGGGCGCGGCAGGGTCAATCGAGGGGACTTTTGACCTGCAAAAATATCTTACACCTTGAGTATCCACTACCAAATGCGGACATAACTCGTCACATCAACTTAATTAGATAGGCACAACAAAATGAAAGCAGTATATAAACAACACATTTGGGTTGAGTGTTGTGCCGTGAGATCACGT
Organism: Paragonimus westermani; assembly: GCA_008508345.1. Taxonomy (NCBI): domain Eukaryota; kingdom Metazoa; phylum Platyhelminthes; class Trematoda; order Plagiorchiida; family Troglotrematidae; genus Paragonimus; species Paragonimus westermani. The sequence continues at coordinate 49,473 of QNGE01004720.1, read as the reverse complement.
ACAACGTTACGAGAGTTTTCTGCCATGGTTCAATGAGAATTTCCGCTGGGAATAACGATTTCTCAAACATAGTCAACGAGAAGATTAAATCAATGTTTCGGATCTTTATTGATCAAAAACTAACTCCACAATCTGTATGTGCAAATGACTAGTGAGAATTTCAAGTCGATACTTTCCTCCATTGGGGACATGATACACATATAGGGTTTAGATCCAAATGCCTTGATATTACTTCCATTTGTGTGGTTGCCAAGATGCCCCAAGGAGGTTCTCTGGGTATCATCAGCGCAGGGGGTCGCACGGTTAATGCTCACACGAGTAGGCTGACAAACAGAGCTTGGTTTACGCATACGGCCACAGAGAATAAAAGAAGCTAGTTGGCCCGTACCCATTTGCTACGTTGACCGAGGTACGGGTTATACGTTTGTAGTTAGTACTGAGAACATGGGTTTGTTCGTATAACGTAGAGCGCATACGGACACCACTGCCAAACCGCTCGTCTGTTTGCGGGTGCACCTCAGATTGGCATAAGGTCCATTCGCCATCATCCTCGTCCACACGGCCAGGTAAGTCGGACAAGCCCTGTCCAGTGCGCTAAAGCGACAGCCAACCCAGTAAGTGTGATGGCTGACATGACAGCTGAAGACAGGGTTGAAACACCCAGAGCAGAGCAGTCGAGGGTGGTGGGCACTAAGCCTAGGTTAGTGTCCGGGTCAGTTGACAGACCTTTGCAAGTCCATTTTCCCTATGGTAAACTGCATCACGTGAGTGAAACTGGAGTCTGCGGCCATCGCACTAAAAGAATAGTAGGACGGAAGACACCCTAACCGCATTACAGTACCATGGCTGGTAGAGAAGGGTGGACAAGGGAAGTGGTCGACTAACTATGAAAATGTGTTAACCAGTGGCTTATAATATTCTAATTAAACAGTTCACAGTAGAACCCGGCTACAGGATGCACACCACCCACTCATTTCACCAATATTTTCTTAGGGGTGTCTGTGTAGAACATTCGGTTGTGTTAAACAGCACCCGGAAGAATGCGAGAGAAACGACCTTGAAGAATCGAACAATGGATGAGTCGTTGGGGGAAGAGCAAGCACTGGCTGAGTGCAACTAGATGCACGAATAAAAAAGTGGCACTTAATTCTTACGGGGCTTCTCATAGCAGACACACACAGAGGCATGCTTACACACTAGTCAAGCGAGAAAACACGGTTGTAGCTGGTATCCGTAGAGAAGCCAAACAATCGTTGAACACTACACATCACGGTTAATCCAACATGCTACGCACTCAGTCAGCTGTCATTGTTTCCCACACTGGCAGGCACGTGCAAATCACATTAGTCAACCCAGCATCCAGATTTCCGATGTGCATTCGGTGAAGTGAGAGGCACCGATTCTAAATCGCCACCAGAAGCATCTACACATACAGTCCGCATAGTTCTAGATAAGTCAGGTTGCGAACAAACAAGAGACTTGTAAGGAATGCGTCACGCCTCTTACTCTGCTGCGCCAAGTTCGATCAGTACTCACAAGTATCCACATGTTACCCTAGTTCAGAATCACCCAAACCAAACCCGTATGACGCGAAAGCTTTGTCGACCCAAACCAAACGGCCTTCGCATCCTGAGTATACCGTTTGTTCAGACGAAGCAGGTTTCCGGAGGAAAAGGCACCTCAATCCGAACAACATTTTTAAACGCCTTGTCCACGCCGATCTCGATAACGCAACAAGTTGCCTTCATCGCAGATAAAGTGTACACGTAAGATATGTTGATAGGAACCCGAACGACAGGGTTCAGTAACGAGGCCACATCCCTTGAAGTTTTTACATCCCTGCTTGTATTTGACATTACTGGAAATTAGGTTTTGTAGAGAAAACTTTGGCTGATCACCCGTCAGTGAACATAGTGGCCTTATTAATCCCCGTTTATAAGCAACGGGTGCTAAACTGGAGGATTGCAAACATTGCCCGCCCTACGTTGGCTTACGATGGACAGATGGTTGCGACTTTCCGTCGTGATACCTAGTGGTGAGAATTTCTGGCGAATAGTGGAGCAATGCCAATCAAACATCGATGGGTTTTTGTGTCCACAGAAGGTACCGACGCAATCAATCTCAGTAACATAGAAATGATTGCACTAATAGCATCTGAAAGGTACAAAATGTAGTTGATTCGTCCACTTGTGGTCGCTATGAGCAGTTTGCATTAAAGTTGCTAGCTTCACGTTCGCAACTGATGAGAATGAGTCGAAATGCTGATATTTTGCATTTCTGTGTATTGATAAAAGATATTTGAAACATTTCATTCTCTTGAACAGTTTGAACAAAGCAGCAAGAACACGAAATCTGGTAGATGCAAACGTTTCGTATTGGCTCCCGAGTACCAAGTTTACAATAACCTGTATGGGTTTTTATAGCAAGCAACTAGAGGGGTGGGTAACCAGAAGGCGGGTTAGGATATGTCACTAAGTCCAGGGTAGGGACATGTTCACGAAGAGTTGGTTCTGGACACAAAGAGCTGGCTTGAGTCGATTGATTGCAACTGCTTCAGCAAACCGAAAGTATCTTGGGCTGGGATGATCCAGGGGCATTCGAGTGAATCATCACGTAAATGATCGTTCCAATAGCGCGCGAAGGGTGGAAACTGGGTGGCTGGTTCGTTCACTTGTGGTCACTGTGCAATTTGTTGAATTTGCTAACTTTACGTTAGCGACTGATCAGAGTGAGTTGAAATGCTGACATCTTGCGACGTCTTTTCATTACTTTGACTGAATGCATAAAGCGAACTCAGTGTTTGAAAACCTTACAAATAACTTTATAGACAGGTCACCTCGCGTAGATCGACGAAACCAACAAGACCATTTATCGAGTGTCTGTACTTTTTATAGTGTTGATGACTCAAGGATGGCCCACGGAAATGTAGGAATCATTTGAGTAAACGAAATGAATCCCCCTTCTGGTTAATGGTAAAATATCAGTGCCGGACACTCCTCACGTATAAGTATTAGGAGACACAACCAAGATAGATCCACGTCTTTCGTACAGATCACTTCATTTGAAAAATACGAGCACGAAACCAATGATAAGTGCTCTCGGTACGAAATGTACTGAACCAATGAGTGTTGTTGGTCAGATTGTTTGGCGCTGTTCATGGCACTACTTGTTGGCAGCAGCAAATGCTATCATCGAATAGCTTAGTGTTCTGCATACGCAGCAATGTATTTTCAAACACATCCAGAGTTGTCAAGTCCTAACCCTCAGATGACCCAGAATAAGTAAATGACCTTATTTTTGTAGTTTCCATTCGATTCTATAGCTTTATCATTAAAATGACCGTCCTCAAAATTGCTACTCTCTGAAATGCAACTACTTTTCAAAACGAGCCCATCGTATATTGTACGTTTACTGACGGCTGATCAGCCGAAGTTCTCTCTACAAAACCTAATTTCCAGTAATGTCAAATACAAGCAGAGATGTAAAACTTGTTATATCGCGGAACGACCGAGTGGATGCAATTGAGCTGGAACGATTCCTACGACACAGTGATATGGTACGCACTGTTTTACCCCGAAGAGCCGATTCCCCCAAAGCCGACTACGAAGGAAAAACACTGGTCTCCCGAAAAGCCGAAGTCAAAGAACAAAATGCAGCTCTTACGTTTTTATAGCTCGTCAAGCGATCGGGTGAAAAAACAAGCTAACTAGCATCCAGTATGTGAGTCGGCGCCAGAGGTAAAGAAAAAAGATGGTACATCAAAGGAAATCGGCCTTACAAAAAAAACGGTAAATGCTCATTCCAGTTAGTGGACAGTTTTTCGGGGGTATGTGACATCCCCAACAAAAATTCAAGGGATGTGGATGCCTCGAGAAATATATCTGGTTATCACTAACCGTCCAAACAATGATGGGTGATTACAAGGAGATTCTCCTCGCATTCTAACGAACAACCTCGTTAAAATTCGTCCATTAAGAGCCTAACGTCATGGTACATGCGTTGATACGTTCTGCCATCCGTCAATATGGAAAACTAAAAACGGTCGTGACTTTCCGGCTAATCCAAACGACTGTGTTTGAACCTCAGTCATTCCCTGAGGTAGAATAACGGAGCGCATTTGCTCAGATGACTTTCAGGAGCTCTCTTCACTTCTCATGAATGGTGCAGGTTGATATCAGAATCGATAACTGTTTCAGACGGTTCGAGAGGCTGAGGAGGTACTCCATATTTGGTGTCTATCAAGGGTAATTCCTGCTTCCAAAAAGGGGGCCTGAAATCAAGGTGACGAGCCGTTTTGCAATATGAACTTACCAACCGACGTTATGTGCACAGAAGTGGTTGAAACAACCGGTCGGGTTGCCTTGGTCATGATTACATAATAACTGGTTTGCTTGTATGTGTGTCGTTAAATATTTGTATATAACTGGCATGTTTTATGTTTGCGACTGATGACAGTAAATGAAATGTTAACATACCGCAATATATGTCTTCTTTCTGATCTGATGAAGTAGTTAAAGGGAACTCAGTGTTTCAAATATGAACTTAACAAGGACGCCAGATGAGTGGTAAAACGGAGCATCAACGGGACTTACAAGAAGCAGCTGTTGATTTTGGTTGAGTCAAACTCGTAGAAGAATATGCTAGGGAAACGGACTCACAAACGAATAGACTTGAACAGAAAGGAAGCACAGCAGTATCAAACTCGGTTTGCGATAGTCAAGCAACATATCAGAGGTACTACTAGGTGAAGACTGCGTTGGTGAAAATCTGTTGCCGGACAAGTGGAGCACGCTAGAGTTAGCTGATGGTGCTACTCAAATCGGTGAGGATTGATAAGCAACTTAACTAGATTCAACCACGGCAGCAACACCAGCATGTCGGTATAAAGTGCATTCAACCTTCCATAGGTGCAAAGCGGTCCAGTCTAATCAAGCTCTCAGGATGGTGATGTAATTGTTTGTAAGTGTGGTTACCTAGATAAGAGATCGTGGAAACGTGAATGAATCGGCCGGCAGCCGTGTATCAGAGATCGAAATGTCAGTCTCAGGCACTGGCGACGACGAAACGGTCTAACGCGACTCCAGGTATAGGCTGAATGTATGTCAGCGCGTCCCAAGTGGGCGCGTTAGTCACAGTAGCACAGATTCGGGCAGACCTCATTAACGCTTGTTCCCGTACAAGTGATCAAACTATCGATGAAGGGTTGTTTACATAGTTCCCGGCGAGGCACCCATGTGAAAGTTCACGTGCCACACGTGTCAACATCAAGTGTTCGTCGAAGCACCACAGATTAACGTTACATTTTGACGAAGCGAGTTGGCTTATTTGCAGGCAGAACGCTATCGCGATGTGACGTAGGAGAAAACGTACTTTTACGTTTATGTCAACGGCGATGAAGCATGACAAAATTTGGACGACACATCCAGCCCCAGTTAGACACTCAATTAGAGGTGTCCGGGCTTAGAATGATGACATTAGTGAATTTTAAGGAAACCCGGCAGAAGCATAAATGGTAGGTAGACAAAAAAATCCGCGAATCAGAAAAAAGATGACTGAACGTAAAATGTAAGGAATGACCTATTTTATCCGATGTAACACTACGAATGAGGTTAATTCATCCTTGCTACCCACTTTCAAGGTAATAATCAGTATTACATCGAATCTAAGCACTAGAATAACTTCAAATTTTAAACGAAACCATCAACACGAACGAGAACCCAAATACAGAGCAGACGTGGCCCGTAGCATAAAATATATCAGTCTACAGCAGTTGCCGTACTGTAAGATACCTTGTAGCGACAACGCAGTCATGCTATAAGAGCACTGTGATGTGCAGGTAGTCTGCAGGTTAGTTGATTCTAACGTCCATGATTCATTCATGAAATGATTTCCGTAGACACGGTGAACGCCAACAAGTTATCAATTCGAATATTTTCTTATTATGCAACCGATAAAACAACACACTTTCAAAGGCATTAGGATGAAACGGATAAGGTCTTTGGTTAGTATTCGTCGTCGTAAGGGTGTCTTGGTTCCTTTTCTTCACGTAATTTGATCAAGTCGTCGATGCGAAGAATGGTGATTGCAGCTTCAGTTGCAAATTTCAGACTCTTGATCTTGGATACAATCGGTTCAAAAATGCCAAGAGCTTGGCAATCAGCGACATTTTGATTATCCAAATCGAGACCATACCTGGGTGGAACAAAAAGGACGAAAGTTACCTAACTGTATATAAAAAACAAATTATTGAGGCCAACATATGAAATAGGCACAACAAATATGAAACATCTATTTCATTTCGTTTCTGCTAGTAGCTCAAGCTAATCAGCGGGGATAAAAAAAATCAACTAGACAAATTGTGAGAAAAAAAACAAATGGACACAGCGGTCAAAAACGAACCATTTGTAGTAGCTTTGTTCCTTTTTTGACTGACTAGAATTATGACACGAACGAAGGCGAGCAACAAGTTCAGTGGAATCCAGACCAGCATTCACAGCCAGCTGTTTGGGTATAGACAACATCGCTCTGGCAAATTCGGCGATCGCTAACTGCTCGCGAGAGCTAAGAGTGACAGCGAAGTTCTCCAAAAATATGGAGACCGCAGCCTCGCAAGCCCCGGCTCCGGGAACGATATCTTTGCTTTCGAGAACGCGTTTAACAACCTACAAGAGACAGAAAAACTAGTCGAAGTTCGTAGTAGAACACCGAAAAAGCGGTTAAACCAAGGGATATTAAGTAGTTAAACAAACAGAAAGTCCAAACCCGAGATGCAGAAGATGTGTAAAAAGCTACAAACCTAGAGTTCTAAGGTATTTTGAGCTGTTTCTTCGGAACAGTCTTTTGAGCATGACACAATGTTGGTAACAGCAAACAAGTACCGTGAAGTGAGGCATAATGCCAGACCCAAAATGAATGCAAAAACAAGTAACGAACCAAGATTGCGTCATGCAGAGAGCGTTCCATTTCATCCACATAAAAGTCATTAGCTCCGCGCAAGATGAGGCTAGACGCCGGATGCACCTTCGGGCCTCTCAAGATTATCAGTTCATCATCACATATGCGTTCTTGTGAAACTTCGGCGGCCTGAAAGTGATGTATTAGACAATGGTAATATGAAAAGTAGTGGGAAAAGTGATCTGACAAATTCGTTAAAACTGGTACTATAGGAAAGTTGAAAAAGGACTAGTGTCTGCTGCACACAGAATTTACACCGCATCTTAAAATAATGATCGTTGTAGAGCAAAGTGTTGAACATGCAGAGGCCTTGTGTCCCACTCTAAAACCAACGCAACAGGACTGCCAAATGCACCCCAAATCAAGCGGAAAGAAATTGATTCGAAAACAAAAAAAGAAACACGTTGACTAGCGTTACTTGTCAGTAGCTCAGTAATTAGAACAGATGGAAAGCTAAATACTAGTTTGTGCTCGATACGACCATACAGATTGAAATAGGAGGATCGATCGACCAGAAAATCGGAATCTTGTTCATATCGGAGGGTTGTCATGAGGATGTCCACGTTTATGCAGAATACCGTCACGAATGTCTGTTATGATCTAGAGTGTAGCGCCGACTCAAATAACTTCAGCAGAGACCAGCCACCTCGTACACTCTAGAAGTTTCCAATCGCCACAGCCGACTTACTCGACCAAGTTTCTGGGCATCAAATACTTCCTCACCCTCCATATCCGACATGCTCACGATAAGCTGACCACCTGTTGCCTTTGCCATGTTTTTCAAATCACTTTTCTTACAACGACGAACAGCCATGGCGTTTGCCTCAACGAAATACTTCATACACAGATCATCAATGCCCCCGGTTGTTAGGATGACATTGGCACCAGCAGCGAGGATCTTTTGAATGCGTTCCTTAGTGATGTCTGATTCACGATTTCGGATAGCTTCCAGTTGCTCTGGGTCACTGACAACAACCTGAAACAGAAAACATTTGCGCTTAGACAAGATTTATCACGAACACACGGTAGCTCCATAAATTGAAAATTAGATTTGGCCAGTGCTTTCTAGACCCCTCCTAAGTTAGGTTAGGTCAGGCTAACACAGCGAATTGTAGCGTGAAATAAGGCACTCAAGCGAACTTTGGACAACGGTCTTTCAACAAGGTGGTAACTTCAGGACGATGTGAATCGACCACGGACTTTATGAAATGAGGTAACAACAAACATACACGGTTGGATGTCTAACTACCGCACAAGGGAAAAACTGTGAGAAAACTAATATTCAACGCAGCGCTATGAAAAGCCTAAGCAAACGACAGACCTGCAGGTTCAGAACTGGAAATTCGCTTACGATTAAAATGAGCTTGCTGAAACAATCTTGAATTATACATTCCGACGGGTGGCGTCAAGACAATACGCTGTAGCGAAGGTTATCCCTTAACGAACTTCTAAATATAGTTTGTCACATTCAAATGTTTAGACCAAGACAGGAGCGTGCCTTAACTAGCCGGCGTAAAAGCCCTCATGATATTAATCGTACAGTGTCGCTGAGCCATAGTTTTTCATTATTCAGGTATACTATGGGGGAAGCAGAGTGGCTAGAACGCACAAAAATGGTCGAAAACAATAAATTACAATAAAAACAATAAACTACAATGCGAAAAATTCAACGTTCTAAGATCAAATATAGTTTAAGTGATCAACAATTTGTACAATGTGGAATTTTATCCCGTCCATTTATCCATCAATCAATTTGGTAACTCAGTAAGTCACAAAACACACAAAGCAGTTACACTGTTTATGGATCGTAAACGAATCACGGGCGGTGGTTGAACAGCTGATCAGAGACAGTTGTACTTTGTTGAGTGGAAAGACCGGGGTGTTTTTCGAAAGCACAGCAACATTAGAAACCAATCCCGTTTAAAGTGTTTTTAATCGGTATGGCCTACCTAATAGCGGCATCTGTGTTCGGATTAAGTTGCTGTGGTGACTGAGGCCAAGAGATTGCAGTGCTCACAGCTCCATAATGTTGGCTCTTAGTGTACTACTTGTGGTTCCATTTACGTTCTTAATCTGCTGTGAAATCAAAGGAGTTGAACCGAGGGGTGTGTAGATGGAGAACATTCTAACACAGTCGACTGAAACTAATTTGCTAAAGAACCAGATAGGTTCTTTTATGGTGAGATCTAAACTCGAAAAGGAAACGGCTACTAAAAGCGTAAGTCAAGTGGGAATGGGGCAGGATGTGATTCGTGAATGGAGTTTCTATGCTTGGAATAGACGCTGGCCGACTTTGTATGAAATAGAGGTCACAAACGGAATTATATTAAGACCAGACAACTGCTCAGGTATGTTACATCAAGAAATCGGAACTTATCCGTGTTCCTGAGAGGAGAGCGTATGACATGGAAAACGTCTGGTGACCAGTGATTTACACGAATAAAAAGATATCTGCTTCAATTTCCCCACACCTAGCATACTCACCGTCTCTTCGTTTGCCGACTGTTCTGTTGGCTTATCAGTTCGAGACTGTCGGCACACCGGTGGTCACGTTTAGCAGCGTTACCTGCTCATGTCATCACGACCCACAAAGTCGATTGTTTTTGTATGGCGCTTACTTCATCATCAGAAGATTGTCGCAGGCTGGACTTTCGGACACTTATTCGTAATGGGTTCATAGATGTCTTCTCATCTTATTAGGTCCATAAAATTTACTTGAACACCCAGATGCTGCTGGTCACCAAGCTTTCATTCACTCACTTGGTTACCGTTACAGCAACTGTTTCGAGGTCTGATCATTAACCACTCTACTTGGGTGCCGTAGTCACTGGAGCTGATCAGTCGTCAATATATTTCCAATTTCGTCCGTACACGCTTTGAGAATTATCTACGTTGGCGACCACGCCCTTGTGGATTAGGGCAGCCGAGTAGTTTCGTGTTTCGTTGGCGAATTATGTAAATTTAGTTGTCGTATAGTAGCACCACGTGATCTCAGACAAAAGGTTTTGTTTGTCTCCAGACTGTGGTTCCTCTAGAAACGTCTTTCAAGGTATCCGATAACGACCTTAACGTTGACCACACACGTTCGCGTCCACGAACAGACAACTGACCGTCAGGGGACCCAGAACCATTGCTCGCGGTGTCCTCGCTGATGCACATGACAGACGTAGATAGTTCATCTCCGCCTTTAGGTAACTGGCCAGGATGCTGACCAAACTTGTTTCACACACTTTAAACTTGCAGGTGTGTTCACGTATACATCGCATTACTGACTGTGTACGCACGTTTGGACACCAGGGAACTACGGGAAGATCATACAGAAAGATTTTCCAGCAGTGATTGCACTACTGCATTTCGAACCTTATGGAGTTGTATCCTGAGATCGTCCTAAGGTCAACTGCTATCGTATATATTTTTTTGGTGTTGTCGAGAATGAGGTCCCATTCCATGTGTGATGTTACTGCATACGTAGCTTGTGTGCAGCGTTAATGGATGTTAAGTGTTTGTCTTCTTCAGTCTAAGCTAGGTCACCACTACTGTTTGGGTTACACAGGAGAGCCCCTGCTTCCGGGACGTGTCCCACGGCGAAATACTATCAGACGTTGTTTGCTACGTCAGGTTATCAAACTGGGCTTCGAGTAGTCTCAGGCTGACTTCCTTTCTGTTGTTGGGATTAGTGGTTTTGTGGTGGTTCAAACATTCGATTGTTCGTCTAGCCTGAAATTCAGGTTCTAACGTTTCATCTCCAAAAGATTTGATATCACCAGCCCTTTGGGGTTCCAGTTTGGTGACGTTTGATAAATGCTTGCTCTAGTATACAAAAGTGACTTGACCTTTCGCCCCAAGTTCTGATTGTCTGTTGCTTGATATTTTTGAACTGGAGCCTAATTGATCAATCCCTGCCACTTTTTAATCTAGACCCGAAATCTAATCGGCTGGTCGTTTGAGTCGATCACCTCTACTTTCAGTTAGCTGATTATGTATTGTCCGGTTTTGACTGCCGATCCCATCTGTCGAAATTGCTCCTTTCTGTTTTGTAGAATTTGAACATGACTATCTGCGCCAGTTAACCCACATTAAGTGGACTGATTGCGTGAGCAACATTGCCGTTCGATGGCGAGTACTCTGAGACACTTGAGATGCGCGATCAATTGGTCAACTAATCACGTTATACGGCCTGCGATGGTTGGGTCACTTACTGTGCACGCCAGCTCAGCGTTTGCTGTATCGGACATTACATTATATACTGAGACTACCAACAATTGAGCAAAACAGGGCGGTGGTCAAGCAACAAGGTGTTCACGAAATATGAAGACTAACTGTTCTCGATAATTCTTTCTCAAGTCAATACAATTACATAGGTTTTCATCAAGGCGTCATGAGACAAACCGCATAAACAGAGGCTGACTGTTATCGAATGACAGTGGCTACTGCTAAACTTCACACGACTATTGGTTCGGCCCAGACCGGACGTTGACTGGGTGTTGTGTCACACGGTCAAGGTCAAATGTTTGTGTGTGGTTAGACTGGGTGTGATTGATCTGTGGCCACGGAAGTTGCAGGGACTGAACAAACTTCTTTTGAGAGCATAGATTAGGGTTGCGTAATCTGATTGCAATCGATTCGGCAGTTGCCAAAATACGCTGACGGACTGTTTTCGGTTGAGCGTTGGCCACTCTGTAGATAATCCGGAATGCTTTGTTAACGTCTATGCGATGGTTGGTGTCAGCTAGATGCGCAACAATGGCGCTGGTAATTCCGTGGTCACAGATCAATCACACCCAGTCTAACCACACAAACATTTGACCTTGACCGTGTGACACAACACCCAGTCAACGTCCGGCCTGAGCCGAACTAACTGTTCTATTGAGCAAACTGGGGAGATATCACCAGCCCGTCCAGGGACTCCGTGACCACCCGAATCGATGGTTAGGAACGCTATCGAGATAGCAGGGTGCCGCAGTCAATGGCGTACCTGCATTAATACCATTTTCAGTTCTTTCGCTTAATCTTTTATTAATTTTTCACCTTTTAATAACGTTTTCTTTTAGGATATTTCGCGTCACTGTTGAGGTGAACGGCAGCCAGTCACATTACCTTCTGATAAGGCTCACGGCTGTTGACGATGACGCTAATTTTGGTTACACTGGAATAAGCACGTTTGCTTTAAAAGTACGTGGGCCAGAGTTCAACTCCGAGTTAGAATGAAGGTTTGCATTAATGATGGACTCTAATCAGGGCAAAACCGGAACCTGACTATCCGTTACCAAAGCGACCGGTCGGGGTAGTCTATCTTAACTTGAAAACCTTAATTTAGTACGAATGTTCCCAAAAATTAATAAGCAGGGTACTACGAAATGGCCGAAGGCCTTGCTAATAGACGTAAAGTTTGAATCAACGCGCATGGACAACCCAAACAAACATAACTCATTAGTAGTGGTCACAGAAAAGAAAGATCATTTGGCTGAGTAGCGAAGAAATTTAGCCTTTTGGAAAAATGACGGTCAGTACGGTGGAGATGTATTGAGATAAAGTTTCTCAGACCGTTGGAAATTGACTACAGCAGAACCCACCTGCACGCCAAGCTTCATCTTGACTTTCTGTAGACTGAAATCCAGAAACGCTATCTTCGCATTCTTCACAGTGCGAGGCATCTGTTGGCTGGCCACTGTGCAATTGAGGGCATAACCTTTGACTAGCACACTTTCGGACATCGAGCGACCATGCGCCTTGAGGACGTTTATAGATTTAACCGGATACACCATCCCTTTAGGGCCGTTGACACCGACAGCTGTTACGGCGTCAACGACCATTTCAGCAAACATATCTGCGTCTCTGTAAATAAATAAATAAATTAATAATAACAATAATAATAATAATAATAACAATAAGGAAAACCGTATAACAATAGAGATAAAGAGGTTCTGGTCAGTAACTGAAGCTAGCTGTACAAACTAAATCCGTTCTGAATGCTACGCACATGTCTAGGGCACCGTCGGTGACATTGTTCTCTTCGGTTAGCGATTTGTAGAAATTCTTATCAGAAGTACAGCGGCGTAAAGCTGAAACTTGCTTCTAAATGCAAACACAACAAACAACCAGAAATCAACCGAAGTGAAGCGGGCAGACATATCAGCGGCGACAACAGTGTGCAGTACCTGTAACCCAAAACGAAGAAACACAGCCATCATTGGTATTGATATGTTCACCGAGCTTGGCATTTAGGTTGCAAACCTTTCATCACGAGGCGAGGTGACATCATCAGTGCGTAAGTGTTTCAGCGTATACGCACTGATGGTGTCACCTCGCCTGGTGATGAAACGTTTGCAACCTAAATGCCAAACTCGGCGAACATATCAATACCACAACCATCAACCCGAGCTACAAACAACACCACCACTGTTTCCAACCATCACAGCCATCATTGTCAGAAACCATCTAATCACCAGATCAGTTCAGCCAAGAACGGAACAAGCCACACTGATTGGTAATTGAATCCCGAAAAAATAGAAACGCCTGTTAAACCCTACACGCTTGACCCATTCACGCTGGTCGTCTACTAAATATCCATCCTAATGAACACTGACACTAAAGGGTCGACAACCATTTATCGAGCAACACATTGCCTTGTATGATTGAAACTGAAGACTCTAACCACGTCCTTGCCAAAGTCAGTCAGAATGAAACTATTTACAAGGATGCAGTATTAAGAAGCCACAACAAAAACTTACAGACTGATGAGTTTGCTTGACATGGCAGTACGAGCGACGCTCACAAGACCTGTTTTACCCAATTTATTCACGTCCAGCTTCAAATGTTCCTGGATGTATTTGCAGGCCTCTCGGCAGGCCATCCGATAGCCGTTTATGATAGTAGTGGGATGGACGTAGCGTGAGATAAGGTCATCTGCTCCTTTGAGTAAAGCTGCGGCTATGATAACCACGGACGTCGTGCCATCACCCACTTCATCATCTTGCAACTGAGCCAACTGGACTAGAATCTTGGCGGCCGGATGTTCAACGTCCAATAACTTCAAAATCGTGGCACCATCGTTAGTGATCGTAACATCGCCGACGTCATCTACCAACATTTTGTCCAGCCCAACCGGGCCCAAACTCGATTTGACGATATTCGCAATAGAACAAGCGGCCAAAACTGAAGATGAAGTGATAATTGTAGCAGTGAAGGAAAATAAACTTTCAACACGGAGTACAGCGAACACCAAAACTACAAACAGAGCTATCTTAGGACAGAAACGATTATCAAAACGAATGAAAAAAACTAAATACTGGCCTAGATGCCCTTAACATTGTTATTACCATCATCACGATGGCCTTGTGCTTGACCAAAGGGTACTGTGGCTCGTGCTGTCTCTCATCTCAAGTGACACAAGAAGAATTTACCGAAAAAGGTTAAAAATCGACAAAAGATTAAGCGGAAGAACTGGAAATAGTATGAATGCAGGTACCTCACTGATTGCGGCACACTGTCATCTCGGATAGCGTTTCTGACCAGTGATCTGAGTGATCACGAGGACCTCAACCGGGTGAAATTGACCGTCAACGGCGAACACTCGCCTGACCATGAGGTGCGCCGTTTTACCAGCTAGGGTGATAAGACCTTGGGAGTAAATCACGGTTATTGGCAAATCGATCCCGCCCTTGTTTACAAGTGGGTGTTTCCTTAAACGCGAAGCCCTGAGGGAGTTCTTGATATTGAAGTCGACAATTAGCACGGCCGTCATCCTGGATGCCTGTCTGAGTGCGCAATGTGAGGACATCTGGTCAACAGGTATGCAGTGACCATATACGTACGCTGCTACTGAGCATTCCTATTAAAATCTGCTTAGCAAATAGCAATTTCTAATCACGTCATAAATACCATTTACATTTCTACACTTGGTACAGTAAGACCTATCTACAGCAACCATCTTCCAACAGTGACATCTCTCGTAAAGTTCAGCGAAGTACCCATTGAGTTACCTTACAGTGGTCAGTGATCATTGACACGCACGACCGGGTTCTACCACAAAGTCAAACAACGTTGTTCATTTGGTTTACATAACAATTGACTTTGGCGACATAAACGACCCTGAAAAAGCCTCGGAACTACTCTAACCGTAAGGTGACGTCACCAAACCAACAAATGAAATTTTGCAGTTAAATTAGAAAATTGTAATTAATTATTAAGGAAATAAACCAGGAGGGACTAGTGCAGACTGTGATACAAACTGGCCACAATTTGAGGTGAAACACATGGAATTGAATTAGATGACGCTGTGCAATGGCGATACCTAGCACTTGAAGAGAAAATGGAAATGGTTAACCCTAGTAGGCACAGAGGACTATCAAGATGAACATCAGATCGCATGGTAGGAAACAAAATTTGGGTGAGGAATATGAGGGATCGCAAACAAGACGTTGACAACCAAAGGAGTGCAACTATCCAAAGAACGCATAGGGGTGCACGAGAACCTATATGAAAAAGGACTATTCGCTAAATGTCAGAATTGAAAATATACTCATTTCTGATTTACTGCTTCAAGCTAAGCTCGCAGAAATATCTCTTGAATCGGGATACGATGGTCATTTATTTAATTTCAGTTTTCGAATAAACAATATCAGGCCACATTTCCACTCCGGAGGATGTTCAGGCGTGATTATAGTTTTCGCGAAATATTGGTTGTCATTCACAATCTGAAGTGGGAAGGAAACTGAACGGCTGATATTTCGGATTCGGATGAAGATACCTAACTTAATCATGATTATTATTATAAGCTTTGGCATTAATCCATACCCGTAAGTATAGAGATTCGAGCTGCCATTGTTTCTGATAAGTCCGCGAAGTGACAAGTCAATAACTGAGTGGGAATGCATAAACAAAAACCAAACAAAACAGTGGGCACTCGTACACGTCAGCAACTTTACGGCACGTCACTGGCTACGACACGAAAATGCACCCAAGCAGTCGCGTGAATCATCGCAAGCTCCATGATATGACAAACATCTATTAACCTTGCAGTGTCTTCCAACCGTTAACAGCAGCGCTGAACAATGGGCCGTGTGACAGGCGCTGCATTAGTATACGCAGTATACGACGCAATCAGACTGTATTTACAATATGTCGGTTATAGGTCGAGAGGCTATAGTTTCCAAATAAGCACTGATGAACTGTGACGGTCCACATAGAGTCAACCTATTTAGCACAGGGTGACTAGCGGAGGCAAAAGAAAGCAACATGAAGTCGGATGATTGAGCTAGGCTCAGGAACACGAGCGCACAACGCACTCTCCCCTTAAATCGATAATCGTAATTCCTTGTGAGGCCACAAACGACGAAGACCAGCGGAATCGCTACTCACTTTCGCTACCCCTACGTACATCGTGTTAGCAATTTGACCATTTGGCACCACCCACGCATAGGAAGCGGTCGCCGACTAGAAACGGCCTGTCTACAACAACAAAGACAGTGTGAGGCTTAACCCAACCTTGTAACAACGCCTCAAATATTGAAGGTACATTTTGACGATATTGTGTGAACCGTTCCACATGGTCCTCACGCTGTTTGAGGGTCATGTAAGTCAGTTTTCGGCATACCCAAGATCAGCCGACTCATTCTTTGACGGATATTCCACTCCAAGATTTTCGGAACCCCTAATGCTCCTTTCAAGATAACAACACGTGATTGAGGAAGAAGCGAGAGAGCGAAAATCTTTGTCAAATACCACTTGAAGCGGAGAATGACCGAGGCAGCCTACCATAAATGCATACTCCGTAATAAAAGCACACTACTTCACTCGACCGACATATCCTAACAGGAGAGACATCAGCGACGAACACAGCTTCGGATGTCTTGTCGAGCAACTGAAACAAAGACAGGCTCTAGGTGCAAGATTATTGCGATTTTTGAATTAAAACGGAGTGTCGATGTCTCAGTGTGCACTACAGAAAAAGAACAGTCGGTACGCCGGTGACCAGACCGGGAACTACTTACGAGGCACCTGCACAGTTAAGATCTCAGCACCATCTTTGAAAAGAGCTAAAGAAAGGTCAAAATCTGTAGTTTTATCAATTATCAATAAGTAACATTCCAAAACCAATTCGAATTTCGGCAGAGGATCGTCGGGAAGAAAAATAAGCACATCTCCATCGCACACGGGAGAATGAGCAGACCCAGGATAACTGAATTGTTCCTGTGCTTAGAGCATCTGAAAAGTCGTATATCGATCAGCCATCCTAATCACAATATGGTCTCAGCTCGTCGAAGGTCAGAGTAACCAGGAGTCAAATAAAGCAACCTCCAGAGATTTCCTGAAAAAAATGCCTGTTTGTTAGGAGCAGGATGAACCCGACCTGAAGAACACGGTCTCATTGTCAGAAATCAGATGCCTCAGGCCGTTACTGAAGCACGCAACGGCGTGGGATTCAGATTTCTTCGCGCGCTCAAGTGGCTACAAGGTAAATGGGTCTCTATAAACATCGGCCAGTTTCTCGCGTAAATTCAGTGTTTGGTGGCTAAATACATTGCCTGTCCGGTGTCTGCTTTGTCCGTATTTTCATTGGTTCCTCTTGTTCGCAGTTTGGAGGCTAATCGGAAGGGGTTTCTATTCGCGTTATCCGTTCATCGCTGTTCGCATCAGTTACTCGTGTTCGCGTTCAGTACGATCCAGTTGTAACACCATTCAATCACTTTAGGCGGCTCGGTCAAGAAATCTTCACACCCTTTGAGCAGACCTTTCGTAAGCGTGCGCCATGGACTACGGTGAATTTTGTTGCGTTCGAAGTTAGGGGGATCATTTGACCATTGATCGTAGGCTCCATCGAATCGTACCTGTAGTGCTCCACCGAGAGAGACCACGTAAAAGACCGCCATAGTGTTTGAGATTTTTGCGCAGTGCCCTATTGAATCACCTCACTATTGTGAGCGGAACATTCTGAATATCATCCAGATTAGATGAGCAAATCAGGCACTCTCATCGCTCAACTCCCGACTGACGACTTCCTGTCTGAACAAACGATAAAACAAAGCGGATACGAAAACCAGCATGGTCTGAGTCAAAGCGGTTAGTCCAAAATGAGCAATGCCAGCAGCCGATGACAAAATAATCAATTCCCTGGTTGGGTTGCACAGAGAGGCTCCATGTGGCGTACTGCCGCCTACTTTTGCTGAAATGTAGGACTGGATGTGTAGTATCCGTGTTCATGGTGCTTTAGTTTCACTGATAACCGGTTGACTGTTCGCGATGCGTGGGCACCTTAACACTGCGTGTTTGAATATAGGCAGTCGTTTTTGGGAGTTAGATCCCCTCCAATTATTCTTCCTAGGGCATGTTTTTGTTCCTCATTGTTGTATGGTAGTTAAGAATGAGTGAGACCACTGATGTATTGGTGTCAGATGGTGATGAGTTCGTGAAATGAGCATAATTATGGCCAATCGTCAGTACCAGTGAACACGCTCGGACACAAAACAGTTTTTTCTTACTTAGCTGCAAATTTGTGCAACTATATTACCAGTAAGCACAATGATGCCGAAGTGCTTAGTCGGACATAAAAGATCAGAGGGGACATTGCAGAAGGCGTTCCTGAAAGAATATGAACTAGTGCCGTATAACAGGCACCTTCGTTTGTGAGTAGTATAACACGACTGAAGGGCAAGTCTCAACACCAGGGAAACAAGACCAGAAACGATAGTGTGACGTGTTGTCAAGGTGAGTGACGATGCACCGCTGTCCAACGGGTTCGGATACAAGCCAGCACGTAAAATAGTGTCCGGTTTTGTTGTTTTATGTTTTCACACGCCGTGTGATGGAATTCGTGTAATGAACAACCTCCCAGATCAGGTGTCTTGTGGTCACCGCACTGGCATCCTTTGGAGGCATATGTAAATGTGACAAGTAAACGTACTTTTGGTCTGCGCCAACAGACTTTGACCGAAGGACAAGGACGAACGCTGTACAGACAAATTACGGTGTTCTAATCGGGCGAGCTTTGCTGTGTATCAGAGCTAAGTGCGGTCTCTATTCCAGCCTGATAACAAACTATGACTTCGTTGATACAGTCCTGAGTGAGAAACGCTGGTCCATAACATTGCCCCACAATGAATTCAACCGAATGAAAACACTAGAATAATAAGCACACGTTTCAGATAGGACACACATCCAGTTTTAGTCACAATAATCGTCAAAGCAGCTTGCTGACCCACTCGTCAGAATGCGGGAACGAAGAGTGTTGGTGTTTGCCAGTTGTCTTGGGTTTATGAAATAAAAGTTTGAAGAGGTGTTAGCAAGTGGTCCGGTTTGTCGGAGCAACCATAAATTAGGATACTTTCGGGCCGTTTAAGCCGCGAAATAGAGTCGAGTTTGGGGATACCACTCGGGAGCTCCAGTTCAACAGCTTGACCTGTGAGGCAACAAAATGCAGGGTTTGGTGGAGAGACTACGCGGAGGTAATCATCCAAGTACCTCGCATTTGGCAGTAAGAGGAACACTCAACCCAAGTAGTTCAGCAATGTCTCGTTCTCATCACTATTCTATGCAGTAGATAAAGCTTCTGAGAAGTACTGCAAGCTTTTCAACCGTAATGAGCAACATGCTGGCGATCGCAGTCGACCGGTGAACAATCTGAGTGTTCATCTGTTTGAGGGTACCATTTCTGATCAACCCCTTCTTGATGAAAATAACAGCGCTGAAGCTATTTTTTTCTAAAATAGCTTTATCATATATACACAGGAATGTGCCTCATCACTTGAACATTACCATGTAAGAAAGACTAGATTTCAACCATCAGCAATGATAACCAAGTGGATGAGAGGAACCATGGCATCCATACATTGCTTTAAAATACAGCGGTTGATCGTGACACGGAGCGAAGCTTCAATCTTTATCACCAGATCATGTTTCGAGCACAGCGGATTCCCGTGAGATGGGATGAAAGCGCCCAAATAGTTCTCGATGGAAAGGAAAACACCTCAGGATTTAGACAGGATAGCAAGGGTTGCAAGGTTCAACTACCTTTTTTATAATAGTACGTTAGCACTGTGGAAATTACCAGCGATTATGTGGGGGAAGTGGGCGGCAAGAAATCCGAACTGTGGGGGGAAATGCAAAGAAGACACGAGTGAACGTCATGGTAATCGCTGTTAGTACTCGATGGGATGCCTCGAAGAAGGAATCAAAGTTGATTCGTATGATTATCAGCTTCCATATGATCTGAAAGAATGCATGTGTAAAAGGTCAGCAAAACAACCCACGTTCGATAGGTGTGTACGATCCCAGTGAACACCATGCAGGCAAAACTTGTGTTCTTCGTAATTTATCTGGGCGATATTGTTTATAGAATGTGTGGCTGTCCATTAAACCTACTCATCGCGAACAACACCCTGGAGCGAAAAATTCTTAGAATCGAGTGACAGTCGCTTCAGAGGGGTGAGATAGACAGCCTGATTTTATGCTCTAATGTGATCAACCATGTGATGATGTATCGTTAACATCCGTCCATATAAAATCCACAAGTGCAATTAACTTCAAGAAACAGTCAATAATCCATTTATAAACCTACATTGAGTCGAACACCGAATAGGTGAAGGTCAAATGGCCTCTTAGCGCTTCCAGCTAGAAATATCACATTGGTAGCGGTTGCACGTAGGAGCACATTGCCATAAGAGTGATGGCTTGACCACGCGATCAACCACCTTGGTAACTAATACGACTTTTCACAGGCTAAACGCTCTCGCTGCTAAATTTGGGCGGTTTTGCGATAAATAACCACAAATCGTGGGACATTTCACAATTTGGATGAGGCCCAATTACGAAGAATCCGGGCTTCAACTGGATTTAAACAAGCGAGAGAAATAGCATGCTCGAAAATGCCAAGCGCTCTGTTAAACTGAGAACTAGAATATTTCACACCTGAACTCTACTGATCGAATCCACTAATCAATATGATGATGACGACTACGCATAGCCGGCCAATGTTAATCGGCTTGGAGTTGAAAATACACGTGCACATCACTTTACATACATACAAACCCATTGCAGCTAAGCAAAATAAGATTTACGAGGATGCTTATGAACAGCATGATTCAATCGTGTTTCCCACTTATGGTAAAAGAATCACACGACCAACGACGGAGTTCGCTAAAGCGGTCCAGCAAGGATGCCCTAAGTGTAATGATTCACAACCACCGCCCGACACAAATTTCGATGGTTCACGTGTTCTGCAAAATGTAGATTGCTAATCACGCTGTCTGCAGTTCTCAGTGTGAAATGAGCCACGTACGGGATAAATAAGGCACAAAGGAATGAACAAGTGCGGTAAAAAAAAGATGGCCGTGGACAGCATAGTAAAGATTGCGCTATCAAGAAAAAATGCAACGTACCATTCTGTTTCCTCACAGATTCCCCACTAGTTCTTTCCCCGCCCAATAAAAGAGCACTTGTGGCATTTGAAGACATCGGAGATTAACGAGCTGAAAGAAAAAGCAAATAAATCCCTTTTGACCGGCAGCTGATTGTGAGGTGAAGCTCAAAGAGCTAACGGTGTTTATTTCGTCTGTCAATTTTGAAGTGATAACCACATTGCGGTGTGCAATACAGCAGTGGTGAACAATAACGCTGATACAACCATTAGAATAAAACAAACTTTGTTAAGAAGTAAAAAAGAAAGAGGATGTGGAGCCAGAATACACCATGTATATGTATATATACAACTTGACTTGTATCGTCAAAGGATATTTACTCTAAAGGGCAAATGCACTGATCTCTGCGACTGAAAGTTGTCAAACAGCAACACCTTGTCGTCAGCATAATCAAGATCCGTCGGTCTTTCACCAGGTAGGCATCTTGTGAGTGCCGGAGACAATCCTCCATTATTTCGTCTATGACCAAATTAAACAAAAATGGTGACAGCGGACAGCCTTGACGTACGCCACTCATGGTGCTGAAACTGTCAGACAGCTCACCGTAAACCCCAATCTGAGTTGAACTATGGAAATAGAGTGCCGATAGTATGTTCACGTACTTAGTCGGCACACCTCTGCGTTGGAGCAACTCTAAAAGTGTAGATCAATCTACTGAACCGAACGCACATTAATAGTCGAGAAATACAATTGTTGGCCGGCGATATACATGACGCTGCTCCATAATTTGACGGAGAGTAAAAATGTGATCTATACATCCCCGCCCGGGACGAAATCCTGCCTGTTCTTCCCTAATATTTACCTCCCGAGCTCCAGTGAGTCGGCGAAGTATAATGGATGCTAGAACCCTAGAAATGACTAGGGTCAAACTAATTCCTCTGAGGTTTCCACAAGATCCCCTTATACCTTTCTTGAATACAGGAACTATTGTCGAGTGACCCCAACTCGAGGGGATAGTTTTCGTCATCCCCACAAGTTGAAATAAATGAGTCAAAGCTTCTACCAACGCCTCTGCCGCTTCTTTGAAAAGTGCCAGCACGAGGTCATCTGGATCAGCAGCCTTATTACGAGTGAGAGCCGCAATGCAATTGCGGACCTCAGTTGCAGTGGATGGTTCCAAGTCTACCGGCCAGGGAACTGCATTACAAGTTTGTGGCGGCAACGCGGTAGAAGCAGGAGGCCAGTTAAATTGACCCTCAGAGTGTTCCGCCCATCGCACTAACCTTCCGACAGAACTGGATTTCCGTCACGTCGATAAATCTTATGAACAGGCGTCGCTCTATCTCACCTGGTTCTGAACATGATAACGATCGTCGAGAACTTAAACGTAAGCTCACTAAAAGCTTGCGCAGAGACCGTGAGCAATACTTGGTCCAACAATCGAAAGAGATGGAAGAGGCCTTTTTATCTGGGAATAGCAGAAGGCTTTTCTCCCTGATCCGTGGTTGTACTGGCCGTCAAGTCGGTGTAAGTGAGACCATATGTGAAAAAGATGGTTCACTTATCACCA
>QNGE01004720.1:0-23331 GCA_008508345.1 Paragonimus westermani | reverse complement strand
TGGGTGGCGGTGTACCAGAAATGGTACGTTTTTCAGGAAGAGATGCCAACCATCTTCCACCCCCCAACCTGGAGACTGTGGTTTGTCAGACCTCTACCTGTTGGCCTGCCTGGTATGAGTAACTCTGTCCAGTTTAGCCCAAAAGGTCATCGAGATGCGCAAGCCGTCACACCACGTCGAGGTCCAGTCTCACCGCGACAGCTGTCATACGTCAATTGTTAGACGAATAAAGCCTAACATACGGGCCCCCTGGTCTTCTCTTTGACTCAAGATTGATCGTTTGTGCCGTCGATGTAGGCTCTAATATACACGACATTCTAGACTACCTCCAACGTGTAAGCACCAAGGATGAAATTAGTTGCCGTTTCCACTAGATTGTCGAACTGAAGCCTTTCGTCTTAGACGTTCTTAGCTGATCCTGAATCTTCAAGAGCTACAGCAGCGTCGCCTGCTTACATCAGGTCTCGAAGTACCCCCAGATAATCTCTACATCATCACATTCAGTCAGCCGAGACATCCTACGATCACACCCAGATAGTTTGATGAGAGAAAAGGGGGCTAAGCAGCCTTTTCGTACTCAAATTTAGGTCCTAGGGTGTTATGAACCGCGTGGGTTGACAATTGATGCGAAATCACTAACGCTCAGCGTTTACGATAACTCGACTTAGCTACGACGGTTGCACTAACGATCTGCGTTATCACGGACTATACGACGACGCACGAACTACCGCAAATGAAGAGAGGGAACCTTCAGCCAAGAGTATATTTGATCTCAACCAAACGTGTTCAAAATACACTGAAAAACCCCACCGTATTTATACTGTTCAAGCGGAGGCTCATACAGTGATGAAGAAGAAACAACATTTTTGGGTTAATTGTGGCATTATCCCAACATAGGGGGGGGTCAAAGATAAGCTGTCGCAAGCTCTAGCCTGGTCACATTTCTGACAGTATCTGCTTCCAGGATGTTGCCATGCATCCCGGTCACAACCCTTCTTGACAGACAGGACCAGAGTGCGGCTCCTTCGATTGAGCCAAAGGGCCCCTTGCTTGCAATCCTTGTGCTTCGTCAACTAATCCTAACGCGTAGGCAGTATATTCGTGGAGAAGACGCTTAGCTTCGCAGTGGCCTTGACTTTACTGATTGCATCTTCACTTTCTGCTATTCATCAAAATGACGGCGACAGGTTAATAGCCGTAGCTGTATTAGATCTGAGTACTAAAACCCCGTCATACACGCACAACGATGTAACCAATCAAAAAGAACCCGAATGCCGCGTTAACAGCAAGATCGACTTTCTTGTGACAGCCGTGGTACGACTCAGCCACATTAAATAATTGACAAACGTAAATCCAGCCTGTTCAGGTTGGCATTCATTCCAAGTCGAACGTTTTACTGTAAGCATACATCTGGTTCCGGTCTTCAGGCTTCTCGATGTTTCACTAAGTCGTGGACACCGTACTGGAGCATGAATGTTGACCGCATCAGAGATTTCCCTGACCACCACCTGCTAATGATGACTTAGGTTATGAGTGATGATGCAACCGGGCCATCCAACCCGGTTGAGCTGTGGTCCGTCCCTATAAATTCGCCTCGCAATACACCTTCAGGCCCATATTTAGGGGAATATGTCGTCTGGTTTCCTATAAATAGCTGGAACGGACTATACCGTGACCACTATGATCAAGTGGAGCCGTGGTTAGTAGATTACCGAATACGTCAACTTCGTTGTTGGTACCCAAGACAAGACAGTGCTTGACCCAATCGTCAATAGGGCAGAATGAAACAACCCAGCGCCCAACAAAGCTTCGAAGAATTTTCCCCAGCGGAGAAAAATGCTGCAGTGTCAACCATACGACCAGTGAAATCTAGCTCGAGATGAGTATAGCTGCCATTCGCCACATCATAACAGCCATGGGCCTGCGCTCAGAAGGTGTTATGACTTGGGCCGCCGCTCACCTCAACAGTGAGTTGGAAAATCCCAGGTGAAAATTTTACAGGGCAATGGTAGGGATACAGGTAAGTCATTGACTGAGGCATACTGTCATCTCGGACAACGTTCCTAACTGGCGGTTAGGGTGGTCACGAGGGCCCCTGCCAGGTAGGCGACACCTATCCACTTACTTTCTCAAGCTGAATTTGAGACCAGGTTTGAGGGTTGTGCTAGCATACAGGATCATTGGTTCTAATTTCACTCTCAGCAGATAAAACCATGCCAGATGAACCAAACGAGTCAGAAGAGTGGCCACACTCACCAGGTTGTACCTCAACCAGCTGACTACGTAATAGCGTGCAGATGAACGTCTTGACTCAGTTGTTTCACTTATGAGGTTACCCAATATCATCATCGTCAGAGACAGCACTGCATCAGCGGTTCTCGCTTATGCTTAATCGTCACAACCATGAAGATGCAAACGCTGTATCATAAGACCGAAGAAAAAAGGTGAGAAGGGGACTATTAGAAGACAAACGTTGTGGAATGTTAACATTTCGACTTATCTCATCAACCGCATATTGAATACAAACAGAATATATCACAAAAACACACGGCAACAATAGTTGAACACTAATTTTTTCTGGGTCGAAATGCCGATACTACGGGAGGTGGACGATGTGTACCATCAACCTTTGCGCACACAACACTGGTATCTTTGCTTGATCAACACAGCTTCACCGATGGCCAGAACTTTGGGATCTGGCTGCTGTAACAACACAGTGAACGACCCGATTGGGTCGACGTTGTGACCTGTCTCCAGGAGGTGTCTCGCAATTGATGACGCTGGGTTTCGCGTTCGATCACTCCTTTGGCTGTCTATTCGCTCAGCAGACTGATTCAACCATTTCGGGAGGTGTTCGGCCATTCGTTGACATAAGCACCGGCCCGTTCTGCCGATACAACTGTCACTGTGGGACAGAACAGTTAGGTGTAGCACGTTTAGCGTCTCCATAACTAAATCCCCGAGTTGATGACAAGAAGCACAAATCAGCTACAGGGTGTGTGCGATTCATCGCCGATTGGAGCTGATGACGTGCTATGGTGGACAAATAGTTTCCCCTGAACTGCAATTTTGCGAACACCTTTCTTTTCTCTGCTGTGTGGACTGCATGTCTCTCCGTCGTTTCCTGACTATGAACCGAGATAAATTTGTCCGGGTATCCGCTAACAAGTAATGCGGTTGTTGGAAAATGTTCCTCTTGTGTAAAACACACGGCAACAATAGTTGAACACTAATTTTTTCTGGGTCGAAATGCCGATACTACGGGAGGTGGACGATGTGTACCATCAACCTTTGCGCACACAACACTGGTATCTTTGCTTGATCAACACAGCTTCACCGATGGCCAGAACTTTGGGATCTGGCTGCTGTAACAACACAGTGAACGACCCGATTGGGTCGACGTTGTGACCTGTCTCCAGGAGGTGTCTCGCAATTGATGACGCTGGGTTTCGCGTTCGATCACTCCTTTGGCTGTCTATTCGCTCAGCAGACTGATTCAACCATTTCGGGAGGTGTTCGGCCATTCGTTGACATAAGCACCGGCCCGTTCTGCCGATACAACTGTCACTGTGGGACAGAACAGTTAGGTGTAGCACGTTTAGCGTCTCCATAACTAAATCCCCGAGTTGATGACAAGAAGCACAAATCAGCTACAGGGTGTGTGCGATTCATCGCCGATTGGAGCTGATGACGTGCTATGGTGGACAAATAGTTTCCCCTGAACTGCAATTTTGCGAACACCTTTCTTTTCTCTGCTGTGTGGACTGCATGTCTCTCCGTCGTTTCCTGACTATGAACCGAGATAAATTTGTCCGGGTATCCGCTAACAAGTAATGCGGTTGTTGGAAAATGTTCCTCTTGTGCCAGCCGGTCATCTGTGTGGAGTTGTTGGGCTCCATTAAACAATGTTTTAATTACGAGTTGATTAACTGGACCAAACCCTGTGCTTTTGAAAAGGTGCGTCTATATTCAATCGTTTAACATGAAGGTCCTCACACTTTATTGATAAACAACCGATCCATAACTAAAAGTATGGTTTCGTCAGTAAGGCAGCCTTCTTACGGCTTTCAATGCCTGGCATCAGTAAAATGCATTTGCTTCATAGACGACTCGGCCAAACACTCATGCCACTGAGTCCGATTAGCCATCATCACACTCAGTCTTCAGATACCGGCCCTCTGAGTCACCAGGTCCCCAGCCTAGGAGACGAAGACAACCTAAAATGAGGGACCCTTAGTAAACGACTCCATTTTCTCACGCCAGGTCACTATCGTCATCGCCACAAATAGCAACACATCGGTGTGAACCACTGATGCCCAATTGCCACACAATCATGAAGAAAAAAAGCAAAACCCTGTACAGAGAGAGGTGAGAAAAAAGGAATGGGACGGGAAAAGAACCTAACCACTGAAAAATAGCTACATCTATATACAAACATCCAACACCAAGGAGCCTACACTCTGCTAGCAAACCACCGAGCTGTAAGTGAAAGTAAAGCGTCATTAGCAACACAGCTTTCTTACGGCCTTCACTGCCCCGCGTCATTAAACACACTCACTTCACAGACAACTCGGACAAACAACGACAAAATCGAAACCACCGAGTTCGGTTAGCCGTCATCTCACTCAACATCTCAAGCCACCGACTTTGACAGTCAAGAGATCCCCAACCCAGGAGACAAACCCGAACTACAGTGACCAACCCATTTGTGAGCGACTTCAATTGTCTACGCTAAGTCACCATCAGTCTACCTCGCACTTTACGTCCGTCAGCCGTAGCGTCGGTAGAATACTCAGTGTGGCAGACGACTAGCTAGCACCCTCAGTACAAGACCTAAGTCAGTGCAAACGTAAGAACTGAACAAAAGAACTCGTTTGAAAATCACTGAAATACTTGCTTAACCTCTTCGCTGGGTACTTGTTGGTGTCACTCGATGCAAGCGATCGAACGAAGATATCGGTGGTCAGATACGTGAAGACAGTTCCTGTCCTCCACCCTGAGCGGCCAAGTTTCACTGCTGTAAAACAGTAGTCCTCACTGTCGCCACAAATATGCGACCTTTAAGCCCGCAGAGACCCCTCTGTCACCATAGGTGCCTCAGATTGGCGAACACCGCATTTCTACTTCGTTCTCTGCACCTCCGTCGACGCTGATGCAACTTCCAAAACAGAAATTGGTTAACTACCCCCATGCCTCCATCACCTAACATAAACTCTACGCAATCACAGCGGTCTTGCAGAAGCACTTTGCACTTTGAGGCTGCAAAGCGCTTAGGGTTGCTTGTGCTGCTTAGAGTGTCAAACGAAAACATCTAGCCGTCAGCATAATCAAGATCAGTCTTTCACCACGTACGTGATAGCACTTGGGCTTCACCACTGCATTGGCTTCACAAAAATTCAGGGGACTGGCGTTCTTGCGCTGACTGCCGCGGTCTCAATAGAGTAACAGTCCCTGATAAGCATCCCGTTCCGCGCATGCAGGATATTACGACCTGCTTCGCGAGCAGAAACATCAATAAAATCGATTTAGTCCGCCCTTACTACAAAATCCCAGTGGCGGCCCAAAGTGTACCCAAGACGGTTGTGAACACTCCACTGGGTCTTTTCGAGTTTTTTGCGAATGCCATTTGGATCGACCAATACCACCCAGACGTTTCAGCGTTTTATGCACGAAGTCACTCAGAGTCTACACTTCGTTTATCCCCACCTCGACGACATCCTGGTTGCCAGATCTTCGGAGGAGCACCTTTCGCATCTACGCAGCCTACCTGAACGGTTAACTACGACATTACAGTCAACCTAACAAACTGCGAGCTAGGCAAATCGACTACCGAGTTTTTGGGTTACCGGATTTCAGCCGATCAAATTGCTGTCCTGACCCCCCCCTACCTTTAAGCAGCTCCGTAGATTGTGGTCTGGTGAACTATTATCGTCGATTTACTCCTCGTTGCGCGTATACTATGCAGCCGATGATCCACCTCCTCCGCGTAGGCGATCGTAAACTGTCGTCCACCGATTCAGCGCGCATAGCCTTTAAAGAGCTTAAAGAAGCTATCTCCAAAATAGCCCTGTTCAGTCATCCTAACCCTACCGTACAGTTGTCGATGGTAACCGACGCTTCCGATACAGCCGTTGGCGCCTTGTTACAGCAGTTCGTTGAAAGTCAGTGCCAACCACCAGCATTCTTCTCTAAACAGTTACAACCCATCGAGTCTCGCTACAGCACACTCGAAGTAGAGTTGCTTGAGATTTACATCACAATACGACACTTTCGGCATGCTGTTGAACGGCGACAGTTCATGGTCTACATTGGTCACAAACCATTGGTGCATTCGTCCAACAGGTATGCGCCCAGAAAAATCAGGCAATTAGACTATATCTCTCAGTTTACGACAGATACACGGCATGTCCCAGGTGTCATTAATCCTGTCATTGACACTCTCTCAAGTGTAATCGATTCTACGGCTATCGCTCATGGTTTGGTCACCATGACCGCTGCCCAAACAGGCGACTCCGAAATACAGCAATCGAGTCGACGTAGCTTCATCTATACACAGCCTGTTCCTACAACATCCTGTGAGAGTACCATCCTGACATTCCGTAAGACGTAACTAGGCCTATAGAGCACTTATTGTTTCGTCGTGCAGTGTTTAACGCACTGCATAGCCTGTCGCACTCTACCGTAGTGCTTCAGTGAAAGTTATCTCTGAACGTTTTGTATGGCCTAAAGTAAACCACGACGTCCGTAATTGGGCCCGTTGCTGTCTGGAATGTCAACGTTCCAAAGTTCGCAGGCATACCGAGAGCTGTGTCGGTGTTTTTCCTGCACCCGACACACGTCCTCATCACGTGCACGTCGACCTTGTCGGACTACTACAACCTTCCTCTTGACTTGTGTCGACCGTTCTACTAGGTGGTCCGAAACAGTGGCTCGCGACTTTTTGGGACGCTTGGTAGTTCAACTTGGTTGTCCTGCAATCGTGACTACCGATCGTGGTTCCTATTTTGAAGGATCTTTCGCAGATCTCTTGAATACCCCTGGGCACAGACACACGCACTGCTGCCTATCATGCAGAGTCCAACGGGATGGCAGAACATTTTCATCGTCAGTAGAAAGCAGCCCGCTGTGCGCAGTCGAACTCCATCTGGCAAGAGGATCTATCACTAGCCCTTGGGTTGCGTAACACCGCTAAAGTAGGCTTGAAGGCCACACCAGCTCAACTCGTCTACGGTTGCACCATACGTTTACCTAACGAGTTGGTGTCGCCCTCGGCAATCAAACATGTCGATTACGGAATACATGTAGAACGCTTAGTGAATCACATGCGACGTCCAGTTCAGCCACTAGAGCGATCGTCACCCTTGCATTCGCACGAGAAACCGTCTTCCTACCCTCACGTCTTCATTCGTTCAGATGTCTCTCGCAGGCCTCTGCAGTCGCCATATGCAGGTCCTTTTAGTGTGTTACAACGAAGCGAAGATTTTTTACTGTCGAACATGATGGCGAGGTCGCTTCAATTGATCGAGTCGAACGGTGAGCTTGTACTTCTAACTGGCACAGGTATTTCACCGTTTGTTCAGTTTGAGATTACCTAGACTTGGTGCAGTGGAGAGACAACTTCGGAAAATTACCGTTCAGCACTGGGTACACCTACCTTCCATTTTTTCTTACTTGTGTCTTCTGGATAGCACGCTGCGACAGATACGTACCGAAGAACAAATAACTCAAATAACCTGAATAACGGATCCAACCAGCACACCGTTAGTCCACGGCCGACCACCTAATGAAGTGTCTCTTGTTATTCTCTTGTGTTTTCTACCAACTGGATTTTCACCTAGCAACTGACGTTACATTTTGGTAAACCGTAACTGCATGCCTACTGCATAACGAAGATCCCTGTTTATCTTAGTTGTCTACTGAAGGGAGGGTCTGTAGCGACCTTTTAGAATGGCTTAATTTCTGTTGGTATTTTGTAAAATTTGACACTGGTGAGACTTTTGTTTAACCCAATGGTATGTCCTATTCCCGCTAACTGGAAATCCCCCACTTCCTCCGTTCCGCACGTTACAAGCAGGACGCTTGCTGGTTGTGCGATTACGTTTTCCTCGGTAGTGGCAATATATACAGTACTGTGCTGTTTGTCGTCTTCTGAATTATTGTCATTGGATAACTCATCTAACATGTAGTGAAACTCTGTGGGAGAGTCCCCACACCAGCCACTGTTGCCCCATTTAATGGATCGGTGCACACTTCTAGAGTATGTGAACATACTGTCTGTGATTTGTTCACATACTCCAGTTCAGTTTACAGCTTACGGTTTCGGCACCAAGAACGGTCATATCGCCTTTACTGTCTGTTTAATTTTATCAGACGAAATAACGGAAGACTACCAGCGGCACCCACAAAGGGTAGGTGCAGACCTCCTTCCTAGCGGAAGACTGACTGATAGTGAGTGGGCTGACGTATTGTTTTGATAATTTTCAAGCAGACATTATTCTAACATAGACGCTATTTCGCACTGTGCTAAACGCTTCGGATTGCGTTTTGCAGTCTCAAAGTACGGAGCGCCTTCGTAAGACTGCTGGTTACGTAGATTTAAGCAGATAACGATGCCATAGAGATTGTTCACAGGGTTGGGTACTCGGAAAGTCACATTGGCAGTGGCGGAGTTGTGGGGGAGTAAAAGAAGCCCGCGTCTCAAAGCCTAGGGCGCAACTCGTCAACGTGGAACATCTTTGCGATCTAGATGCAACTTTCTGAGACATGAGGGTCGCGCAAATAGGGCGAATGTGATGGTTCTGAAACTTGGCCGTTCACAGTAGAAGACGTGAACTGTCTTCGGACATCGGGTGGCACCAACGGGTGAGCAACAGAGACCAGAAACTGGACGCTTCGCCTTGATTGTCAAGCGAGCTCCTTTATTCAAGTTCGCACACTTAGTTGTGTTTCTGCCTTTGATGAGGAGTTTACATATACATTACTGCCTTCTTCTGAGTAAGCGAAGGAGTAGGGTAAGGCACATTCAAACGAGCATTCTGAGCATTTAATTGTTGACCATACCTACCAGCACGTTATCCTACAAGCTCAAAAAGCTATCATCACTATACAGCGGTACGGCGTAGATGTGAATACACTTAGTGCAGTAAGCAGTAATCGGAGTTACACATCAACGCCATAATCGGTAAGCCGTACCCTCTAAACAAGGGAGACTCACTCAATTCTGTTAGGTTCAGAGGGCCTGAGACTGGTTGTTCGCACCTCTACAACAGACAAATTTAGCTCGTATGCTAGTCCCGGCGCCTTCGTTCACAATCTTTAATTCGCAACCTCTGAGCGATACATGCTTGCTACGAGTAAACGGTCTCAGACGCTCCAGATGACATTTTCAGGGTATTAAAGACCCCTGATATGTACCTCCTCCTTCCTGAAGAGAGAGTAAAGTTTAGGTCTACTGAAACACTCCATGTTCTGCAGACTAACAAAGAATATTGTGTGCCCGCGTTCCACCCTGGCACCCTTGATAAAATAAGAGCATCATGCCGCCATACACACGCAGTTTCATGTAAGCCTTATACAGAGGTATGACAAATGGTGGTCTAGGCGCCCACCTGATTTCTAGACGGAAAGCAAAAACTGGGTGAATACTCTGAAGTATGTAGTAGTGTGAATTCTCAGGTCCATTATCTCAGAAGTCCTTTGGATATTCGCATATTAATCTCACCCACGGCTCATAAGTTGTCTGCATTTCGTAACATTCATTCCCTCATTAAGTCTACAAACAAGGCTCGAGGTTTCTTGAAACCGTTAATATATACCAGCAGCAGAAGACCTCAAGCTGCCCTGTGGAAAGCCACTGGCGGCCAGTACAGCAAATTACAATAATTTTTTGGCATACTGGCTCCCAAAAGTCAGTCTCACAGGCCATACTTTAGAGTTGGAACATGGTTACCCCAAACTCTTGACAAGGCAACAAAGATCACCATGTATTCTAGGTCAATTCGTCCAAGGATACTAACCAACTGCGTTTAATGTCCCACTCTATCCCGTCTTAACTATTCGGCTTTTCCGTAGTTTCTAGTCCCTGGCATGAACAGCTGTCAGAAGATCCTTGACTACCTTAATGTGTCGAGAACTGCGTCTCTGGAATGATACTCTATGATTAATACACTATAATCCAACTGAGCTCTCCTGTAGGTGACTGCAGATCCACGGGTTCCGTCATAGGTTACTGACGGTGTTGGCCACAGCTACATGGTTAGGGCATATGGGCTTAGAAAGGTACATAAGGCACAGGGGTGTTAACTGTGTACGACCTACAACAATTTGACGATTCCTGCCAAACTTTCTTGAGTTTTCAGTTTTCATGAAACTGCGAAATGTTTTCTCAGTAGTCCTGCCCACATTTGGTGTTCCCAAAGAACACCTTACGGAACTTTGCATACAGCAACCGGTGAAGTAGTAATTCACTTCTAACCATCCCGAATACGCATTACTGGACATCCAGGGAAACTCTGTCGTGGGTCACGTGATGTAAGCCTATACACTCTTTAAGGACCACAGAACACCATGTGCAACAATCCTGCGCCGTTACTGACGGACCCGGAATGTTCAAGTATGGAGAGCCATGCCGAGCCTTACACTCGACCAACACACGCTCAACTAGACTCCGGTAACGAACTGATTGAGCGCCCTCATAACTAATACACTGACAGCTTAGCAAAGGACCGACGAATTCCCGTTTGCCATTGTGTTAGCAAGTATCTGACGACACATGCCCTGACACTTCACACGTGCACGAAGAGGTATATCTGTGGGTTTAAGGGGGGGGGGTCCATTGAACTGCCCACCGACGTGGGTGTCCAAGTCATGTTGTAAAACTCAGTTGCGCTTGACTGAGGAAATGGTCCTTCACACTCAGCCACCTACGAAAACGAGGTCAGGTGACTAGCCGGCTAGGTGGGTCGTTGGTAAACTGGTAATTGTGGAACATCATTAGGCACGGGCAGTCATGCCAATAAACGATTATTGACTATGGCAGCCATGAGCGTAACGTTATGCTGCTTTTAACAGGGTTCCACACAAGTATTACGAATATAAAGCTGGCCAATCGCTTACAGCACTTCAAACGGTGGGTCAGACTTAGATTTTACAGAACAAAAGCCGCATAATCGGACGCTAAACCGAGACTTCGGATACGACATCACGTGGCGTGCCCCAGAAAGCACGGGAAGGTTGAAAATACCGACAGCTCCACAGACAACATATTACATGGGTACACTAATGTGAAACAATAGGTCACAATAACGTGCACCAAATGCCAGTTATATCCTAGTCGTGAACGTTGAAACAGTTACTTCAAACAGTTATAAAAACCACCTAAATCTATCACGACTGGCAAAAGGCGCCAAAACTTTCGACACAAACCGCTTGCGCCGCCAACCTCCACAAATTTGAAAATTGAGATAACGGCGCCCCATGCGAATGTTCCAGTCAAACTGACAATTTAAACCCCATTCTTCAAGGACAGGAGCAAGAAGAAGTTTGGTTTCTTTTCATACAAAAATAATGAGAAAACTGGTATAAAGCGTGTGTTACGGCAAGTTTTAGTAAAATGGTACAACTGAAAATCCCGAATCAAATGTATGAAAACTGCGCATTTCACGGATCCTAACATCATCGCACTTAGTTAGTGTTTAAATGGTCCACCATACGTAAATCACTTTCGTACGGCGAATCGGCTTGGCGGTGAACAACAAGGACGTGTTCTGGAGACTATTCAAGGAGGAGTATCAGAACTCTTGGGAGTGCCAGGAGGACCTGAACAGATTTCAGCGGGAAAGGTGCAGCAGTTTCTTCATCAATAGGTCGCAAACGGTAGCAAGTGCTAAGAAACATAAAGGAACAGATTTGCCGCCAGGCTGCCTGCGCGGAAGCGTCGTGTATAAATGTGTACACTGCATGCGTCGGACTGTAGCTGCCAAACGGTAATATATCGGTCCAATTCTTGACAGTGGCGAGCAATTTGCGAGGTTTGCCCTAGGTGGGCCACGGTATTTTACCGCTTTCACTCAATGAATGATGTATCCCGGTGTTGTTGTCACTTAGTAAGTTCAGACACGCATCAAAGAAACCGCGTATACCAATGGACACGTAACACGGTATACACAGGGAACGTCTCATGGTTTAACAGGTAACCGCAGGCTAATAAGTCCATAAGCCGGGAAAGTTTCGAATACTTGTGTAAGAAATGGCTGGTCTGTAAGTCGGGATGGGTCTCTCATTTGCTGAAAGGGACCGTTCTTTTTGGTAACTATACGACCAACCGGTGGAGAACGAGAATAGACATTAAACGTGCTGTGTGAGCGTTCAGCAGTATATGCTTTAATGAATCACATCGTTGAACGTTCAAACAGTATGTTTTCCGACCGTCTCTGCGCTACTGGCATAGAACGTATGAAGTTGTTCGAATTACCGGTGGGATATGAAAACCTCTCTGCACTTCGGAGACTTTTATCGGAATTTGCTAGGTGTTTTTCTCAGGCGTTTCGACAATAGTCGTATAGAGGACGTCGGTTACGAGAAAGGGCCGTGGAGTGTTCGGTGTGCAAGACAGCGAACGTTTCACGTTGCCGTTGGCGAAAATACTAGATGTGATTGCAGCTCCTTTTCGCAATGACTGATGCCGTGTAGCCATCTCGTCGCCGTTTTCCGCGTAATAGACAGGCCGATCGGCAGGTGAGCGGAGAAGTGTATGTTGGCATTACCCGTCACTGCCTCCACTGAGGTTCCATCTAGTGACATGCAGGAACCTGTAGTATGCATGCATACTCCGGTAGCACATTACTGTTCAGATAGGATTTGGAACGCTGAAGACGCATGCCAGGATCTTGCTGTTACTTTTGGCTGCATGAGTGATGACGATAACAACAAGCATGTAGCAACGTTCCATGATACTAATGAGTTGTTATCCATGCATCCAGAACTCATACTGCACTGTTCATTCCCTGGACGATGGACTGCGCAAATAAGCGGTAGGAAGTCGTTCGATAAATTGCGGCCCGAGAATAAAACACCACCAGCCTATAACTTTTACAACTGCTTCGCCACAGGTAAAACGGGCTAGAAAATGCTTGATGGCCAACTCATATATCCCCCCGTGCAGCGTTTTTCCTCCTACTGATCATAATTGTCTGAGCCCCTCCATCCCATCCATCAGCATGGCGGTGTGTCAGTCAGATAAGTTGAGTCACATGCCTACCATTTCAACCACGTGTATCTCAGTGGTTCCCACAGGGCGCAGAAAGACCACACTTGGAAGTCGAGTGACTGCCGATAGTTTGCCGCAGATAGAAATTATAGGGAAACCTTTAGAAACAGCGCGTGTTAGGCGAGTCATTACGGGCGGCTTAAAGCAATTCAAAACATAGATGAGGGAACGTATCGTAAGGAAGATGGCCTTGAGGCCGGTAAATAACGACGTTTGTCAGATATGCTACCTGAATGACGATTCCGTTCACTTAGACGAGGACAACGTCAACTGGGTCCAGTGCTCCAAGTGCTCCTGTTGGTACCATCACGCGTGTGTTGACCACCACAAATCCGACGTCGACTTTACCTGCCTGGACTGTGAGACAATTCAGCAGCCAACATGAACCACGAGAACAGCCCCACTGTCCTTCTCAGGACAAGCTAGAATGATCCCACAGCCCTCTTCAGGGCCTTTTACAGCTTGTTTTCCATATCGAGCCCTGCTCACTTATTGTTAACATGCGTACGATTGTTCACTGAGGGCAGACGATGAGGGTCACTGAGTCTTATTCCAGTGACAGCCTCCTGGGTCCTGAGCTGACTGGCAATACGAGACTCCGTGGATAGGCGATGAGGGCCATTGAGTCTTAATTCAGTGGGATCCTCCTGGGTCCTCAACCGATCGGGCATACGGTTTACCGTGGATGGGTGATTAGAGCCATTGAGTTTCATTTCAGTGGCAACCTATGTATGTGCACGTGTATATGTGCACATCTACGTATACGCATATATGTATATGTATAAACTGTGATAAAGTTATACACATGTGTGTATATTGATACGTTTATTGATGTTTATGTATACACATGTACATATATACATGCATACATACGTATAATATTGTAGACGTTCTTACATATATGTATACATGTGCGCATGGAATG
The DNA here is from genome assembly GCA_008508345.1 of Paragonimus westermani. Lineage (NCBI taxonomy): Eukaryota > Metazoa > Platyhelminthes > Trematoda > Plagiorchiida > Troglotrematidae > Paragonimus > Paragonimus westermani. Next base: position 9,139 of record QNGE01004720.1, on the reverse strand, counting down.
CATAAATATATGTATATATATACCTGCAACGGTATACATATATAAATGTACATGTATACGTATGTACATGTATATATATGTATATCTGTACGAACGTTTATATCATATATATGCATACATACATATACATGCATATATATGTACATATCTATATACGTATACTTATATGCATACATATATATATATATATAATTCGATATGCACACATGTGTATACGTTTATCAGGGTTTATATATATGTGCATACTTATATGTACATATATACACGTATCTAGGTATATGCAAATATACGTATATGTATATATGCACATGCACTTTTCCGGCACAAATTATCTATATACAAGTCATCACATTTTCACAGATATTTCCCCGTACGCTTCAAGTATTTCTTATATATACATATGGTCTACATCAAATTACACACTTATCATATTTATTACACTTGCGCCTGCAGCGGACGTACTGCTTAGGCAACCAGGGGGATATTCGGCTTCAAGTANCTGCAGCGGACGTACTGCTTAGGCAACCAGGGGGATATTCGGCTTCAAGTACGTTTCAAGTACGTTTTCAAACTGCGGCTAATCACTCTCCTTCTCCAATGTGTCTCGGAGCCAGCGGTTTATACAGTCTTCAAGGAAGAGGCTCCAATTGATGACATCGTGACTGACCAAACCGTGACGTAACGCCCTATGTCGTTTCTTACCGTTTCCTCACCTTTGTAGTGGTGTTACATGTTCTTCATAAACAGTTACCGACACACTCCTGTTCTCCCTCCTTACTGGTGTATTACAATTTGGCAACCCTGCCAGGATATAAAGAAAGCCAGAATAAAAATGGTGTTATGAATAAAACAAGTTCCGAGTTAAAAAGAGAAGTGACATGATGAAGTGTGGAGGTATCAGAAAAGAGATGAGCACCGGGGCTGAAAAATAGGTGTCGAGATAAAAAATAAGTGTAGAAAATGTTCCAAGAAAACGGGCAGAGTACCCACAGGCACTCTATCTACCCTGACTACATGGGCACCAGCCGGTTTGTAGAGAGTTTAGAGCACCGGGGACTGTACGTTACGATGAGGGGAGTTGTGTAACGCGCAACCGGAACCAGCGAGCGCCCATGAATTGAATTTGAGCCTTGTAACGAGGCGTGCTGCTGCGCTGTCGGTGCCGTTTTGGTTTGCGTTTGTGTAAGTCATGTGAATGGCTGACTGGGCCATCATGTCATGTTTCTTCGTATTGTTCCTCTTTTCAGAACCGTTGTTTGAACCCATACTTCGGAAGAACGCTGTTTGCCAGTGCACCGGCTTCTGGGAGGACCAGTGCGCCCTGTTCACTTCTCAAAAAAGGTCATTTATCTGTATGAGTTGTCTTTTTCGTCAATGCTGCACTTCACCAAAGGCCATACCGGACCCTCTGCTCGACAACCAGAGTGGGCAGAAACCAGGCGTCTGCAAGTGTAGCTGCGAGGCGTCTAAGGATGTCTGTGCACTACAGATAGCCACTGTAGAAAAACTCTAGCTGAAACGCACGGAGCTTTACCTATCATGAAGTCGTTACTGAGATCTTCGAGTGACTATATTGTGTTCACCTTTTCAAATGTGGCGGTTGCATGTAAGGCAGTGGCTTTTTCCACACCTCTAATTGAGAAAGTCGCGATGAGCTCGGAGGACGGGAACTCCGAGGGAAGATGTTTGTTTTGAGGACGATATCCGACCACATCCTCTTCAGGAGAACAAGCCAGGACGATGGTAAACATCTTTTCCGCTACAGTTAACATGTATGGTTTCTGCCAGAAGACTCCGTTCCAAATTTACCAAGAAATCACTAGGACTCCTTGTGTCGTCACCCGCAAAGATTAGCACAGAGGAAGTATTGGACAAAACAGTTTAACTGAAGAGAAGCCACACTAATCTCAGGAGGTCTTGCGTGATTACTCATTGCAGGAATGGCAGAAGTGCTCCCAGATTGCTAGAACAAGGTCGTGCATCAAGGCTGGCCCCAAACTTTGAGCTGACGTAAAATTCCGCATCCCTGTCTTGAAGAGGTGACCGGTATCCCCGGATGGACCGACCCAAGCGCAAACATCAGAAGCTGCTGCCGCTATCCCCTTGGGAGGTCAGTCGCTTGTGGAAATGCGAGGGTCTGGAAGAGCAGATCTCAAAGATGTTAATGATCACCACTCTTCCTCTAGACCCCCAATCATTTCACCCAGGAAAAGTTCTGTCAAAACTTATTCTATCCCTAAGCTTCATAACCCAATGAGTCCGCTGGGGTCACTCTTTACATTCAAAATGGCCCCATAATGACCCATTCCAGCGGCTGTCTCCTCGGCTGGATCTGAGTCATTTCTTCCTAAGTTCTCTTTTAATCTGCAACCCCATCCAAATTCTCAAGGGTACATAGCTACAAATTACCTTTCAGAAACTCCGAAAGCAGGGGCAGTCCGAAGGTCATCGACCTTAGGCCAACAGAAGCGAACGAAGCGTCCACAGGGACGCTCACATATGCCGAGCTGTGATGAAACGGCTGCCACCCACTATGGGAGCCAAGAAGCTATATCGCCAACTACGCAACTCTCGCTACTGAGACTGCTTTCCCAAACGCTTCTTCGTGCAATTCTGTCTCAACTGCATGTACACCAGCTGTCTGAGTCTCCTGAACAATCTACCGGAAATCGAACAGTTGGTCCACGACACTAACCCTTACATTCTTGCTTCAGCGGAGACCTGGCTATTCGCGGATATCAGTGATAGTGAACTGCATGTCCCTGATTATTCTTTGTTCTAAAAGGAATCTTCCCGTGGACGCGCTGGAGGTTGTACCGTCTTCCTGAGCCAGGAGCTCCCGGTGTCGGCTGCCGGAGGGTAGCTTACCTTCCCAGAGAAATGCGACACGCCTTGGTTCAAACTCCAACTTTGTAGACGTGGCACGCCCCTTGTCGGAATTATGCACCGTTCGCCGTCGTGTGGTGTATCTGACGAGGAGGTAATTCTTGCCATCCTAGACCAACTAGCGTCCACCCAGCTTTTCTCACATCTCATTTTGGGTGACATCAACGCACCCAAACTCAGCCTTGTAGCAGCTTCTCATGAAGACTCTGACTGTGGATACTCGAAACCCTCGGCAATGCTGATCCATATGAAAGCCTGGACACAGCATGTCGAACTACCTACAAGGCATTCCCCAGGACGAGCATCCTCCTTGCTTGCTCTGTCCATCACGAATGAGGCTCACCTGGTAGTCACCTGGTGGGCCCAAAACCACCGCTGCGGCATACTGACCACATGCTACTAGACTCCGACTTTATCTGTTACTAGCTCCAAAATGATGTAACAACGACTTCATTCTGAAACTTCCACAAAGCAGACTTTAACACATTGAGGACTCAGTGAACTTGAACTACATTTCTTTCGAATCTGTCGTTCACGGAGCACCGCTTCCGCGGAACATAGTTTGCATTATTGAGGTACCTTCTTGTCTATTCTCTAAGCAGAAGCTAACGGGTAGGCTGGGGGATCTAAAAGCCTTTCGTTCTGTACGAAACAGTTGCGAGCGGGAAATCCGTGAACACACCCAACGGGTACAGTCAGAAATCCTACTAATAGTTCTGGAGGATAAGAGTTTTCTTTTTAACTACATGCGTCGCCAGAGAAAAACCAAACCCTCAGCACTTTCGCTGCGGCTTTCTGGCGAGGAAACCTCTTTCAACCCTCAAGTGGTTGCCGAGGTGTTTAGAGAACACTACTGATCAGTCTACAATGTAGTTCCGCCAAACTGGCATCCAGTTCTTTCGCGAAGGCACTTTCAATACCCACTCCCGGCAGTTGAATTTCTTGTACTCAACTTTCGGGATCTCTTGTTTAAGATCAATGCATATAGTGCCATGGGACCAGACGCGACCTATCCCTGGATCCTTAAGGAAGCGGCCCTCGGTCTGGCAGTGTCCCTCCAGAATATGTTTAAACAGACACTTCGGACAGGCTCTCATCAGGAGTCATGGAAAAAGGTCACTGCCACACATATATTCAAGGCAGATGATCGTCACTCTCGGCCTTACCAGCATTCCATGAAAGATAATGGAGCGACTGTTAAAACATATCATCTTTAAGCATTTCTTCTCAAATAACCTTTACTCTTCGACTCAGCATGGCTTTCTTCCCGATCGGCCATGCATATCCAATACGTTAATCCTCATGGATAGCCTAACGGGGGCCAAAGACAGTGGTCATATCTCAGATGCTATCTTCTTCGACTTTGCCAAAGCCGTTGACCGTGTCCCACTGTTGCATTTGTATTCGAGCCTCATCTGCTACATGCTTTACGGACGATGACAACGGCAGTGGGAGAAAGTGACTCAGTAGAAGCGCATAGTGCATCGTCGCATTGACAGGCATTCGGGTCATTTTAAGGTGCATGGACGAGTAAGCCGTTGGTGGTTGAAGGCGCGACCAATCAGTACACTCTTGGAGCCTTGGCATGGGTGTGGGGCGCACAGGCGGCCCTGACCCCTATACAACACCCATACGATCCTCTGGTAGAAGCTTGTGGGATCCAAAGTGAGGTTCTCTGCAAAATTATTTCCATTCTTGCTCACAGGACCTTCAAATTAAAATCGGGTTTGGGCCTTTCGTCTACATCCTCATTTTCTGTGAAAGTCCCTCAAGGATCAGTATTCGGTCCACTGTTGTTTCTGATCTACATCAATGATCTCCAGAGCTGATATCTAGGAACGCCCTCTTTTATGCTGACGACTGAAAAATATGGATTGCCTCTGATCCTAATGCATTGCAGATTGACCTTGACCGTATTAAGTGCTGGTCGGATGACTGAGGGATTCCTTTAAACAACAGCAATTGTGTACACGTGTCACTCGGAGGAGACTCCGGGAACCTATTCGTGACACACATGGCATAAACTGTGATAAATATCGTGGAAGTTGATCTTAAAAAGGACCTAGGGCTTTGGCTTTCGTCTGGTTTATCTTTTCTCTTCACCACTAGATAGCCGCCAGAAGAGAGCTGTGACTCTTGGGATAATAAAAGAGCTTTCCCCGCATAGACAAGCACGTCTCTCAAAGTCTGTATGAAGTCAATATAATACCACTGCTCGAGTGTGCTAATCAAGTCGTTTTGACCGGTTCGAAGAAAGACATATTTGCCAGTGAACGTGTCCAGCGAATAGCCACCAAAATAGCCACTGGCTTATGGCATCTTTCCTGTGAGTCTCACCCCGGACTTCTTGATCTTTATCCACTTGAGTTTCAAAGACTCCCCGACGACTTAATTCTTACACACTTTCTCTTAAGCACAGGACTCGTGCAACAATTCTTCACCCTAGTAAGTGATAATAGTCGAAGAGTTCACAAGAAGCTCTATAAGCTTTCACCTCGGACCTTCCTAAGACGACAGTTCTTCCCTTATAGGGTTATCAACTACTGGAACGACCTTCCACTAGAGATTATTAGCTGCTCTTTTAAGGACCATCAAAAAATGTGATTGGATTCCCACCTACTTAAGAAATGTCTGGGTTAGTAACTTACTCTGTTCTGCTAGATTATTATTTCACTTTGTTCTTGGTACTTCCTGTAACCCCTAAGAGCAGTGCTACACCCTGTTTACATCACCACCTCTCAGGTCAACAAAAAAAACGCCGAACATCGAAACGAACAAACTGACTGGACCCATTTGGCGCCTAACCCTTGCAAAAATGTCTGAAATAGCTGATTTTAGCCGTGCTAGCAGCCTGCCATTTCCAGAATTAACACGTTAGAAACCGCAAATTAGTTAAACCTGCATAAATTCAAGCGATTTTAGTTTCTTTATTAGCACACTAAGACGTTCGACCTTCTTTCGAGTGTGCTTTGTGTGTCTTACGTAAGGCATTCAGCACTTTCACTGGTAAAGCAATTTGGGCCTCATTGTTTTTAAATTCAAGAGCGAGGAAAAGGCGGGCAACTTAGATCACATACTTGAAGCACAATTGCCGCCGGCTAATTTTTGTTCAATAGTAACATATGGCCATTAATTCGCGGTCGGGTCTTCAGAATGGCTGGCTATTTGCTATTCGGGGTGCCAGGGCGCACTTTGTAAAAAGTTGCGTACGGTGGGTTTCCGTTCTAAAAACAACTGTGTGGTGACCGTGAATAATGTTGCTAAATTGGCAGGTTATAGTTTTTCCGGCAATGGTCAAGATATTTCACTTTTACTTAATTTCTGAAAACTTGTATAGTTGACCGAATTGTGTACAAGTTCACTTTGCACTTTTATGGCTACCTACTCAACGTAGACTTGTAAACGTTCTATTTTACTGATCAGTGCGATATTCTCTTTGCTGTCACTGGGGCGGCATATCGTTGTATTTCAAATGATAACTAAGATATTCCACTTTCACTTGGATTCTGACTATCAGGCGGACGTCAGAATATTTTCAAAATTGAATGCAGAACGCAAAAAACAGTAATTACATGGGAATTTGAGAAGGAAGAATCACTTGACGAATGAATCTTCCGCAACCGTGTATGTTCCAAAAACCTCTATTAAATGTTTACCGCTTGGAACCGTTTCTTATCAAGTATGATCGATATATCGATACAGCTGCACGAAGGTGTCATTTCGTTCCGATATAGCTTGAAGACAAGCCGCGTTCATTAATTTAAGAGGGAAACACACAAGCCTTTGTTACGGCGAAATTTTCATTCTACCGTCTTTTGTGTGTCATTTAATTGCTCAGCCAAGACACTCAAAAGACACTCGTAAGATCGTCAAAAGACACACGAGAAACGGTCGTGCTACTTGAGTTCATTTAGTCAGGTCCAATTCACCTGAGTTCTCAGGACCTCTGGCGAAAGCCAGTAATGTTCAAATTTTTGAGCCCATCAGACCAAGCGATCCAGCTATTGGAAAAATTAGTGTTTCACTTCACTCTGGTATGTAGAATTCCAATGGCGGGATGGCGCGTTACTGCAAAGCCGTTAAGCGAACTGACATAATAATCAAATGTGTAAAACTCTTTTGGAAAGAATGTTTCAAGAAAGATCGAATTAACCGAGGATAAACAGTGTTCGTGAAGTGTCGAATGGTATGGGAAAGTATCGTAGTGACCTTGAGATAACCCAAATCAGCCTGTTGTGCAAAGTTTTAAATACCCCCTGAAATTCTAGTTCACACTGCACATAGAATCCTTAGTGGTCTTGCCTGCTATCCGCATGTTGCGTGTGATCGCATTTGTTCGTCTGCATTTTTTCGCTTTACGTACGTCACATGTACCACACACATTTCCAGACTGCCTGCGCTTGACGGTTAGGTCTCAAACCCGCCTAGTTACTCTCGCTTATCAGTAAGGTTTGGCATTTAATGACGCTTACTATGAAATCTGCACAACATACGTTGGATATCCTCATTTATTCGTATTTTCACGTCGCGTTTGTTATCTACTGCATATATTTGGGAGACGGACAGCATGCACGCGTCTTAGGATGATCGTTCTGGGGGTGTGTCAATGAAAATCATTGGGGCTGAAATGCATCTCCAGTTCGTTCTTGTCATATACTGTTGATCATGCGTAATTGCTGTATTCGACGTTTGCCTGACTCGTTGAGAAAGGATATAACATATTTCCTAATAGATCCTACTACGTATTCTCTGTGGCACATCTACAACATTTGTGGCTGACGCCCAGGCGTTAATTAATGTTGTTTGGCTGTATTACAAACCCGTTCTCTCTCATCAACCTCAGAATGCATGGAATGGTGTTTTTGTTAGAGTCTGTTGCACCATTTTTGAGAAGGTTTTGCCTTAACTGATTAGTGTTGAATGGTCGCCTGTGGTTTACTTTCCACAAAATCAAACTGCATTCATCGTCTTTATTCTCCCATCGGCTACTGCAACACTTACTCCTGTTCAGCCTGAGCCCTGTGAATTTCTAAATGCAAAAGTTAGACATTCTAATTCACCACTTTTACTGAGTAGCTTATAGTTTTTATCATTCCTCGGTGCAAGAACAGTCGCTTTGCTCGGAACTGACCAATAACCACTTGTTTGCGTAAGATCCGTTCCGATTTGTCATCCTCCATTGTTGGGCACATTCTTTGCCCAATTTCTGAAGATTTTTCACACTCAAGGTTAGAGATTCAAGTTTTGTATGCAGCGATCCAACTAGTACCTTGTTTAACCCAGCTTTTACAAGCGGCTTTTCATCGATCGTTTCGAAGACAGATTGTCTACTTCGTCGTTAGATATTGAGAAAGGCATTTATTGGGCCAACGGATTAAGCGCAACTCAGTGTGACCTTGAATTAATATGAAACATGCTTGCTCTCAATGTATCCTATCCTTGACTTCAAAGGTTATTTCATAGTGAATCTGATCTTGACCGATTTTACCACTATGAGCAGGTGATCATGACACGGTTGATGCTTGGCTCCCCATGTTTCCTTTCTCCTCTTCCTTTTCAGACATTTTAGCTTAATGTTGAATCTTCCCACTGGACTGAGGCCCCCCTGGATCCTTTTCTTCCCTCTCCCGGTTGACGTCTTTGGTCCCAGATTAGGCTGGAACTAACTCATTAGCATATATCCAATCACTTTGGAACTGTGTGGTTTGTTCCCAAACCCGGCCGCTTTCTTTTATTCCGATGCCTTCTAGGACTACGTTTCACCTGCTGCCCAGAAAGGGCGTTTCAAACCGCTGGTGAGCGCATACCTACTTGTCCACTGCAAGCCATTATCTGTGGTGTGAACAATTTGTGTAATATCCCAACCGCATGTTGTTAGATCTTAACTGCTGATCTGGTCGCACGTAGTTTAGTTTATCCGATCGGCGCTGGTAGGAATTCCCTACCATTCAAGAAATTATCCTCGAGTACCCATTTGACACTCCGGAAAGTGATTCAGAGAATATGGTCGGACTGTCAGAGCAGAATAAGTTTGGGCAACTGTTCTTTAAGATAGAACTGGGCGTTCGTCAAATATTTCGGCTGCTTCAACGCACAGAAAAGTTGTTTTGACACCCCGAGGTGGGCGATCTAGTTTCAAAGCTCTCGGTGGAAGACACCACAGCTGTGAAAATAGTGGGGCTGGCAGTTGCTGTGTTCAACGAATTACTTCTGTATGTCGGATAAAGCGGAGCCGGAAGACGGCGACCAAAAT